>MU261877.1:0-5000 GCA_020310875.1 Ceratopteris richardii
TTGGATTGATAGTTGAGATTGGAGAGAAAGGTGGAAGAGAATTGCGTATGTGAAGGTTAACAAGAATTTACTCAAGAGAGACAGAGAGTTAGAGACGTCAAGAGAAAGCAAGAGTTCAACTGTCATTTGTGTCACGATTGTTATTTTGTAAGTGCATAGCATTGAGTACTTCTTGAGAAGAAAGGTTAGTCGATATCTGCAAGAAACTGTGATACTATTCTCTGTAGTAGTGAATCTGATTAATGTATTGGGATATACCTCTTTTTGAGTACTCTGAATTAAGTGTTACAGTAGATGACGTTCAGTATACTGTTATATCATTTTTTTGACGGTATGTGTGCGCACTGTTGATAATAATTTTCTGGTATACACCATTTGTATAACGGATTGTGTGATTGAAGATGAATATGACGGTTTGGAAAGTGTAGTATCGTGAACCATTGAGTAATCTGTTGTGGTGTTGCAGTACTGTGTACGACGTTTTATTCTGTTACAATCAGAATATAGAATAAAATACGGTATATTCTGTTTACCTTTGTTGAGAGGACGAGGAAGATAACAACAACTTTGATGATAGAACTTTTAAATAGTAAGAACGATAGTATGACAATAAACTGACGCACCTGACCCGTGTTAAGAACGATTTTACTGTTGTGAATTGTCCGCAAATCTATTTTGGATATTGATGAAGGATTAGATAAGATGTGGAATGATTAGATGGGAAAATAGTACAGGGCCTCTATCTAATAGACCCCTACCACTCCCAAGAACCCGAGGACCCGATAATACTCTTCCGAAAGTTGGATAGAAAGTATTATCGTTTAACATTAGTGTTACAAGGCCGACGGAGCGAGACAACCGCAACCGCAGAAGAAGGACAAACAAGAATTTTGGCTGAAATGACGGAGATGCAGGAAATTACGCAAGAGTCGGTAAATGAAGGATGCGAAAGCGATAAAAAGTAGGATGAAGAAGAAGGAAGAGAGAGAACTTCCGCCCCTCCGTCTGGCTGGTGGGAGCAGAGATCACTGTGTGAGAAAGAGATAGAGAGAACGTTTTGGATTGATAGTTGAGATTGGAGAGAAAGGTGGAAGAGAATTGCGTATGTGAAGGTTAACAGGAATTTACTCAAGAGAGACAGAGAGTTAGAGACGTCAAGAGAAAGCAAGAGTTCAACTGTCGTTTGTGTCACGATTGTTATTTTGTAAGTGCATAGCATTGAGTACTTCTTGAGAAGAAAGGTTAGTCGATATCTGCAAGAAACTGTGATACTATTCTCTGTAGTAGTGAATCTGATTAATGTATTGGGATATACCTCTTTTTGAGTACTCTGAATTAAGTGTTACAGTAGATGACGTTCAGTATACTGTTATATCATTTTTTTGACGGTATGTGTGCGCACTGTTGATAATAATTTTCTGGTACACACCATTTGTATAACGGATTGTGTGATTGAAGATGAATATGACGGTTTGGAAAGTGTAGTATCGTGAACCATTGAGTAATCTGTTGTGGTGTTGCAGTACTGTGTACGACGTTTTATTCTGTTACAATCAGAATATAGAATAAGATACGGTATATTCTGTTTACCTTTGTTGAGAGGACGAGGAAGATAACAACAACTTTGATGATAGAACTTTTAAATAGTAAGAACGATAGTATGACAATAAACTGACGCACCTGACCCGTGTTAAGAACGATTTTACTGTTGTGAATTGTCCGCAAATCTATTTTGGATATTGATGAAGGATTAGATAAGATGTGGAATGATTAGATGGGAAAATAGTACAGGGCCTCTATCTAATAGACCCCTACCACTCCCAAGAACCCGAGGACCCGATAATACTCTTCCGAAAGTTGGATAGAAAGTATTATCGTTTAACATGCATAAACTGGAGAATTAACTACCTTTCCCAAGCAAGTGTGAACTTGATGTGCATAAAACATTCTTTTATGCACAAATAATCTTTTCATTTTTTGTGCATGAATGGAAATAGAAATTTTATTTGCATGCCTAAAACTGAAAAAGTACTTTGTATACTTTTGTGTCATTTGAATACCGTTTAGTTCTCTAATTAGCTTTCATGTTGAGATAATCATAATTGGACTATGCTTTTAGTCATAATTAATGCATTCTAAATGAAAGCATTCGAACAAACAAATATCAAAATGAAAACATAATTTGGAAAATACTTAGCTCCACATAGAGCTACGTCCTTCCCTTGATCCTTTGGAAGAGTGATTCGTCCTCTTGATCCTTGCGAGGAGCCAACCTTCATAACCATGCTCACATCTCTCCAAAACTTTGTTTTGGGAGTGTTCTCTCTTTGCCTTCATGGATAAGGAAGCGCAGCCACAAACCACGTTCAGGGTTCGATTACTGATGGCGGAAGCGGAAGGAGACTAATGCAAGCTGATCAAACAGTTGAGCTAACAAGAGCTAACAAGAGCTCTGCTAAGTTTCCATTTCCATAGCTTAGACGAGAGGTTATGTCCGGAAAAGGCTCATGTATGCAAGAGTACAAATTGGTAGAGATTCTTTGTGGGCTCCCCTTGAAATTCAAGGGTTGTATGATGTGCTAGCTAAAATGAGCCAGATAATCTATTTGTAAGATGCCACATTGATTTTTCCCCCCCATAAAAAAAAAAAAAAGATGTGTAGGATAATGAAATTTTATGTTTAGGATATTCTGATCATGTCTACAAAAATTTGTAGCAATAAGTTTTTACATTCTCTCTCTAGAAAGTTGTCGCATGAAATTTGTGTGTTGAATTTGAGCATGAAGATGAAGGAATCTGAAAAAGTGTTGTGCGAGAGAAAGGTAGAGTACTCTTAGTAGAAAAACTTTACCTGATAGATTTTTTTGTAGTTCCTATGTTTTATGTCTCATTTGATCACATGAAGATAGGTTAATGAAGAGATTTTTCATGTTTTTTCATCTCTCTCTAGAATTTTCGATTTTGCAAGGCCCAAAAGTGATATCTGGAAGCGGATTTGGACCTGAGGCGTTTCTAACACTATTGTAAAGATTGAAGAACTCAATATTTGAGTCTCACAAGCTTAAGCTAATTCCTCACCGTTTTTGAATTACAAGGCTTGGAAAAGTGTCGTTTTTTGACACACACACATATATATATATATATATATATATATATATATATATATATATATATATATATATATATATATATATATATATATATATATATATATATACATATATATATATAAAGAGAGAGAAGCCTAGATTCATCTTATTCATGTTCGCAGATTTAGAAAACGCACATGGGTATTGTGGGTTATTTCGGGTGATTGACGTGTGTGTGAGTATGTTGCAGGGATCACCTCTATTTTTGCAGGTACAATTCTTGAGGTGGACATGAAAAGTAGACGCATGGGTGGTCTAGAAGTCTTGCATGAGACATGCGAAAAGACGCTATCTTGGAGCATGCAGATTCGGAGAGTGCATGTCTAGGAAGGTATGATTGGTCGTGCGCTAGAAAAAAAGGGAGATCCGAAAAGACGTAGATTGGGAGATAGGGAGGGAAGATGGTCGTACATTGATCACGATCGTTTTCAGCATTTGAGATTGCGATTGAGATTGAGATTGGGATTGAGATTGTGATTGTGATTGGGATTGGGATTGAGATTGAGATCGGGGGTGGTGGGGTGGATGAGGCTTCACATTGAAGCTATTTGATAGATTTTGTAACGCAGATCAGAACTGCTTGTAAATCTGCATAGATAATAAAGTTCTCTCTCTTATTGTTCTGTGTATACTCTGTTTTTCTTCTTTATATCTTGTTGTGCCGAAGTCTATTATTCGGTGTGGGATTGTGATTGAAGATTAGGAGACTTGTTACATATTTATAAGGAATAAAAATCCCAAAAATAAAAAGCTTTTAGCCCAAAAAAACAAGTTTCCACATTTTATTTTCTAGGAAATCTTTCTAGATTCTAGACTTGCCTAAAGTCAACCTAACCTCGACTTTTAGGATAAAGCTAAACTTCCAATAGTGCCTACCCTCACTAACAAGGGATTAAAGACTCCTAACAAAAAGTTTCTCATTCCAACAAATAGATACAAGACAGGAAATGAATGTGCATGAGACTGGGAGAAGTTGTAGTATCTTTGTTGGGTATATAATTAGTCTGCTGCTGGACTGTATTGGGGGCTGAAAATATTCCAGCAGCTCGTTTATTGCTGACTTCGGCAGTCCTCATGTGTACAAATGGAATGATGGTCACCTCCTTTTGGTAGGTAAGAAAGGGGAAGTTTGCCCCTGGTTGCAGACGTCACAAAATGGACACCTCCACATGGGCTGGTCCTAGGGGAGACCACCATGGGGTCAAAGAGCCTACCAGGGCTGCTCCTGGGACATGATGCCTCTCGTGCCTCTCCCTCATCTACTCCGGCCGTGACAGCAATTCAACCTACAGCACCTCAGTCCAGCAAAAGAAAAACTCTTCAGCCGGTGCAAACAGAAAAGCAGGTCGTCTCTCCCTCTTGTCCTTCATATCCTCCAGGTCTTGGTGCTCTCCCCCCCCCCCCCCCGCCGAGGGCTCTTCTTCAAGGTGCCTGAATATGCTTCCATTTCCTACCACCTAGACCACGAGATGCTAGCATTCCTACTGTCTATCTAATGGTATGGAGCACTCTATCTAAGCATATATGTTACATCCCTAAATCCAAAGAACATCAATGATGGGCACATGTAGTTAAATTGTCCAGTCAAGTGTGGAGTGTCCACCCAAGTGTGAATTGGGCCACCTCCTTAAGAGAAACTATAAATAGGACCCATAGGCTCATTTGTTATTCATTCCTCTTATGAGGCTCTTGGACTCTTGGCCCCTGGTCAAGCCCCCACACACCTATAGGGTGTAGGCATGATGGGATGGGACAACATGCCCTTGTGAGCATAGTGCCCAAAAACGGTTCAGTCGATTCTAGGAAACGGTACGGTCCAAAAACATCGTTTCTAGGCCATTTTTTTCTAGC
>MU261877.1:12500-65000 GCA_020310875.1 Ceratopteris richardii
CCGTGCATGCCGGTTGGGTTAAATATGGATGCTCTATTCTCTCTGATGGATGGAGTGATCATAAAAAAAAGGGATTATTAACATTTTTGTATCTTATCCTCTTAGTACTTATTTCTTACGAGCAGTGGATGCGGGCGTAAAAGGAAAGAAGGTGACCAATAAGTTCATTTATTCACATATTCGTCGTGCCATACTTGTAGCGGCTATGTGGATACATTTGGACCGTCTTTATGAAGTTCAAAATAGGCTTCTAAAGACAGTAGTCTCATAGGAGTTTAAAGAATGGATGGACAAAGTGCCTATTGCACAACAACAAGAGGCAAAGTCTATCCAAAGGTTATGCTTGAGGGAGTCATTTTGGAATAATGTCTATGGTATTATTGCTGCAATTTTACCTTTGTATAAGGTATTGTGTATGACGGACATGGAGGGTGCCACAATAGGTGTTCTCTATCATTTTATGAAAGAGGCAATTGAGGAAATAAAGAAGTGCACCACTCTTGATGAACCATGTGATCTTTCATGGTAATTTTATAAATTCATATTCTTTATTATATTCTAAATATTTATGAGTTGAGTTAGCCTTTTAAATTCCCATTTGAAAATTCATACTAAATTCTAATCAATCTTTAATTTTTTATGGTTGTTCATGTAGTGATATTCTTAATAGCACACCCAAAAGAGATGAAATATTCTATTTGGTGGAGAAGAGATGGAAGTGGATGAAGAGGCTTGTTCATGGTTTTGATGCCCTCTTGCACACGGCCTTTAAAGAGGCTTCATTATTCATGGACACCACACTTTTGGAAGATAGAGATACCTATCATCCGAAAATTCTATCTTGTGAGCAGCATGCTATTTTTTTGCAAGAATTCATAAATTATAATGATCAAAGAGGGATTGCATTAGCTTAGCCCATTGTTTGGAAGAGGGATTCACTAGTGAAGCCTCTTTTTTGGTGGGAGAGTTTTGGCTATCAAATGCCTCTACTCCAAAGGATAGCTATGCAGGTTCTTGCATAGGTATGTAGTATGTTCGAATTCCAAAATTCTTACATGTCAAATGATAAATCATTTTGACGGTTTTTTGTACTAATTTGTTTTTTTTTTTTGGGTTGTATTTTTTGTTGTAGGATTGCTCATCTGAAGCATATGAGAGGAATTGGTCTGCCTATTCTCTCATCCATACCAAAATACGCAACAAACTCAGCACAAAACAATTAGAGAGACATATATATTGTCACTCTAATTTATGCATGTTACGGACCATGCATCAAATGCTTGTGGCACGTCAAGTAAGTACTAAGTACTAGGGATCATAATCCATTAGTACATACTACATACTAATTTTCAATTTTAGTGTTTCTTAGTTTAGGTTTATAGTTTGAATCTTGATATGACAATGGACATATCACATATTATTGATCATATTTTTTGTATTTTTTGCTTGTTTTTTAATAGGTGAATGTCGATACTCTCAAGGTCTCACTTGAGACACTTAAAGCATTCAAAAAGAGAGAGATGCAAAAAAAGAACAAATTTTCCGTGATTTATATTTAGAGCTTGAGGAGATTGACCAGAGAGTGAATCGTACGCAATCTCACTCAAAGGTCACAATTCGTGCATCACGAAATCAACAAAGGCGTGGACATTCGACTTCCACTATTGCATATTCACGAAGAGGATCCAGTAGTAGATCAGCTCCATCAGCCATGGAGTATGAAAATGAGGCCATCAAACCTCGAGAGCCATCTTATGATGATGATGGCAATATTATTAGTGATGAAGATTACGAAAATGTTTCTATCATGTCCTCTAGTGAAGAGGATAATTGTAGATCTAGTGATGAGTAGTGATTAGTGAGTCGTGACTCATGAGCATTATGGTGATTCATACATTTGACATTGATGATTGGTCACTTCTTATTTGCATGTCTTGCTAGTATTGTCACTTTTGTTTTGAATATGAGTTAATCCGTCATGAGATGTTCTTATTTCTCTAGGGTTTGATTTTTTTTGGAATCTGAACATTGCATGTCTTTGACATTTGTGAAATTTAAATTATGGTATATGCATGCAGCACGAGTTACTATGTCTCATAATTCATTGATTTTAATAACTATTGGTATGCAAAGTTTTAATTTTCAAACTATATTTTACGGGTTTTGATTCTTGTACTTAGATTCTAGTATCTACTATCTAGTCCACTAGTTGATGGCAAGTTAACGTGTTTTCTTAAATCTCAAATTTGAATTTTCTTTAACCTTGAATACTTATTAGTACATAGTACATAGTACATAGTACATAGTATATGTACATACTATATGTACATGTACATTCGAGTCTCTAGAATCTAGATATACATGTACATTGCACATGTACATGTATCGTACATATCGTACATGTACCCCAAAATTCACTAATACGATCCCGTACCGTACAGCAACCATAAAGGATGCATCGTACTTATGAGAGATGAGAGCAGATGCTACGGCCCATGCATCAGACATACGCGAGTACCCAGCAGACTATTACTCAGTTCTTTCAGTGAATTGGGCCACATAAGACAGACCCACCTCCCAGAGGCATAGGGCTCAAGCTCTCGCATGCAGCGGCACAGAGAGTGCGACATCGACCACGTATGGTTGGGTATCAACGACCACGACTTCACGAGGAGGATATCTCACGAGACTCCAACTCATAAACATCAAAGATGGCAATATTTTGAGCTTACACAAGGTTTTTTTTAAGGGAAAGTTTGACCAAAGCCTACTCTCCTTTGCTTGAATTAATGGAAAGATGGTATGTCCAAGTGAAGGTGGACATAGTACCCATGGGACCCCCCCATCCCATGAACCAGGGGGAGGGGGGTGTTGAACCCTTGCCCCCACATCAAGAGGCGAGCAGCCCAACTGGCTGACCTGCTCCGAATGGATGGCAAAATGGTTCCTTATATAAAAGCTGAAGTGATCTACCACCACATTTTATTTGTTGCTTATTACAATCTTTAAAAGTCCCCTCCATTAATAACGTACTTGCTCATTCACAAAAACACTCCATGAGATACAATTGCGCCCTAATACCATGAAAGAAAAGAGTAACTTATTTGAAGAATACTCCTACTATCAGGTTGACGGTTCTATTCTCAATCATCTCATGGGGGCTAGCACTCCCAATCATGGGGCTTCCTTGAACCCTCAATTAAGGGGTGACTACGACTTTCTACCCTATGTAAAATAGATATTGGAACTTTACCTAACATCTCACTATAGCGTATCCATATGGGATCACATCTAGTGTCAAAATTAGGACATTTATTCAACACCCACGTGGCTCTCCTCATTTGGGAATCTTAATTTGGATAAGAGAGGCGGATTTACTTCCATCAACAAAACCGCAATGAAGTACTTCAAAGGCGCACTTAAAATAGGGAACTTAAAATATTTCCGATCGGTCTCCTTTAAGCATCGATAGAAGAGACTTCGTCGACACTACGATTAGAAAAGACGGTAGGAAATAATTTTTATTAACGTTTTTACCCTTAAAAAAACTCAAACGTAGTCCAGTAATGAAAGTGAGTATCACTTGGCTGTACATGTTTAAGCTGACCTTCACTTCACGAAAGGCATCCATGAAGGGAATGGGACCGGACCGGGACTTGGTCTCGTCTTTAGGGGCATATGAGACTATGGGAATTGTAGAGGTTGGTCCTTCATCTGCATCAGCATTGTTCGTGCGTGCGAAAAGAGGCCTCGAAAACGCAGGCCGCTGTGACATCAGAGCCCTTTGGAGGAAACGGTTCACGGTGATCATTCTTTTAAGCGATCTCACAGTCTGCGCGCTATTGTTGATCGTTGACTACCATGTGATGTGTAAAACACAGGGCCTCTTGTGAGGGCTCCTACCCTGATGAGTTATAAACACAGTGCCTCTATCACAACCGTTAGCCTATTCCCTCGGCCACATGCGAAAGAGAGCACACGATTATTACTGTCGAAAAGAAGAATCGAGGAGTGAGTTGCAGCCCAATTCGAAGGCATCAATCAGTATTATGGTATGAGTAGAAGGACAGAATCCATAGCCTCTTGTGGCTTCTCAACTCCAGCTTTGACAAGCGAGAAGGGTTTTGGGTTTTTGCGTCAGGAGTCGGTCCCAAAAACTAAGGTTTGCATATCTCCTACTCCCTTGTCTTATTTTGTCCATAGCAGCGCACCATACTACAAAGAAATGTTGACGTTGAGAGATTTCGGAAGAAGAAGAAGAATTGATGATTTTGAGATGAAGATTTCTTTGTAAACACACTTGAGCTTTGGCAATACGAAAAGGGAGTACGACATCTGGAAAATGATGGAAGCCATCAGCAAGTGGGTTCAACTGTGAATCATAAGCGACCTTCCGGCATGAGGGCTTTGAAAGAAAGAAAAGAAAATTAAGCTTAAACTCTCATCTCAAAGGTGAACTAGAAGACGTTTTGGCATGCCTTTTGCTAACGAAGATTCATTAAGGATGTTTAAATGAACTCAAAATTGAGAACCAAACCTCTTTCTAGCTCAACTCAAGGCCTCATCTTAAGAATGTTTAAATGAACTAAAATTTTAGAACCAAACCTCTTTCTAGCTCAAGGCCTCTCTCAAACATACTTGTAAGCATTTAGTTAGATAGCATGCATGCATTTCAACCCATCATTGATAAGTGCTACATGGAGCTCTTAGTGCACTCTTTATGCCATAATAATCATTTTTCTTTTTGTAATTTAGAATTTGTGTGCTCGTTCCACTTATTGGATCCTCACAAATGCCTAAAACTTCTTAGTGTTAGAGATATTCTTTTACTTTTCAAGCATCATCATCAAAAGAAGTAAAGTAATAAACATCCATGAGAGTTGGCGGGCATCCGAATTTTGTAAGGACTAGCAAACCAAACATGAAACCAATAGTCACACTCAAAATAACGTCATATACATTTTTCTTTAGCATATTTGAGCCTCGATCTCACATTACAATGCTTCCATATTTTCTCTTTCCACAATCTCCTTTATTCTTTTCATTCAATGGTCCTTTCCAACTTATAATCTAATATATGATCACTAATCACATCACGTTCCTCCTTACAAAAGCGCGTGTAACATAAATTTAAAAACTTGCATTAAATGAATGAATTTATTACTGCTTTCTTTTCCTCTTACTTACCTTCTCTTCATATGTTAACAAAAATAGATGCAAATGAAACTTCCACAACTTGGAAAGGCATTAAGATTTCGTTTGAATTTTCATCATGTCTTTGAGGTAGTCCAGGTTTGGTCAAAATTATAACTCAATTGTACATCCTCCCAAAATTTAGGATCTCTATTATACTTAACAAAGGTTTTCCAAATTTTCATATTCTTTTCAACTTTTACATCATAAACAGCCGCCATCAGCTCCATTATGCATAGTATCGACGTCTTATTATTTATACAATGTTTATACGTCTTATTGTACCTCTCCACGTGGAAGAGAGGTCCACTATTGTCAGTCTAAATCTATCTTTGGAGAATTTATGTCTACCCACATATCTCCAGCTATTTTGGAAGAAGAGATCTTAATCAACTATATGCCTCAATTGTAGAGAAACATATAAGTCTGATATTGTCTTAATAATATACAACAATCAAGTGATCAAGAAATAGCAGATTGAACAAATCAAACTATCTTTTTGAAATTTCATAGGTCGATTCACAAGCATGCGAATGAGTTTTACATGTTTGAAAAATAATGTCCATCATGTGATACCATTGTTGCAGGATTGCTCTCATGTGTAGATGTACAAACATTGAAGAAATACAAGTTCATGTGCAAGCATGCAAAAAATGTCAACCAATAATTGTATGAAAAAAAAATAGTGAAACATAGAGATAGAGACAAAGACTTTGCACAATACTCGATATAATCTCCTCCACTCACCTCATCAGACATAACTCGATGTGCACATATTCAAACAATTTTCGCTAGTCAAAAAAGGGAAAGAACAAAGAAGAAGCTTGTTGCTTTGTACAAAAGTTAGAAATACAATGTTTGCACCTTAGTGATCTTCTTTTTTCGTAAAAAGAAGTTCAATTGTAGCCTATTCTCCCATGCTTGAATTAATGAAAGATCAATTGTACAATGAATGGGCTTAGTGCCCTTGGGATCCCATGTATCCCACAAAGCAGGGGTATAATGTCCCGAAAGCTAAGACAGACCACAATCGATAGGATATCTAGGATTCGACAAGAGAAAAATGTTTTTAAAGAGTTGCTGAGAAGTTTAATGATTTTTTTCGCCTTCATGAGCAACCCACTTACTTTTAATCTTGTTGTTTAAAATAACATATTCTTCTACCTAATAGGTATAGAGATTTTTCAATCGACCACTCTTTCTAATGACCGTCAAAGTTGACTGCACATTTTTCTTTCCATATCTTCCAGAGTGCTTCCCCTCTGATCGCATTCCACAAAGCAGAGGAGAAGCCAATTGTTTTTCCAAGTAATGCTTGTTTCTAGTGAGAGACTCCCAATTTGGGAAGCTTCTAGGGCACAAGAAGAAGAGATGACCAAGGTCCTCTCTAACTCGAATGCAACACTTACATCACTGAGGGGCCCCACAAATGTTATTGGCTTTGACATCAGTCCAGATACCACGATGGAGGATTTGCCACATAAGAACATATTTTTTGTTCTCGATGAGAGGGCACCACAAGTCCCCACACACAACTTGCCATCTGATGCTAGACCAGTTTTGATACCATCCCTTGTTAAGGGAGGTATGCAATTCAAGGTTCTTACGTAGCCTCGAAATTTTTTCTAATTTATTACCGTTGATCTTTCTTAACCCTTCAATCTGTGGGGGGTCATTTCCAAGAAAGAGACGGGTCTTTGAGTTGTCCAAGAGTTGATTCGTTGCCTGAGAAGGCACCAATTATCAAAGCCAATTCTCCTAACATAGTCTATGTCCTCAAACCTTATCCAATGACCTATATCATGGTTCCAGAGATGTTTCCACTTGCTAAAACATTTGTGCCATAACTTTTTTGCTCTATGTTCTCCAAATCAACTTCTTTGATTCACTTGATAGGAAACCAAATAGAATCATTTTTCCTAACCCCCCCACCCATTTCCAATCTTTGATTTAGAAGAGTTGGAACAAGATGAAACTGTACACCTTCGTGATCTTTGATTCGCTAACGTAAACCACATTAAAATTCCTCTATCTACCAAGTTTAATGCAACAAAGTGTCACATGTTTACACATGTAGCAAGTCATTATTATGTGGCAAATAGAATAAAAAAATTCCAACAATTCCATAATCAATTGGTTCATTCCATATGACCTTTGCTAGATTAATGAGAACACCTTTTCCTCTTGTCTTAGGATCCATACTGAATAGGAAAGAGAAATTTGCTCCAAACGTTATTTATGGCATCCACATATAGGGCACCATGGGCTCCTTAATAGAAATATTTCTCTCTTCTATTGTTCAATTTGATTGATGAAGAAAGAGCAACATCATCGTAAGATTTTTTTAATCTTTTCTAGCACATGCCCAAAGTATTTGCATCACTAAATTCAAGAGAGGTCTTATTTATTGTTAATATTGACATAGTTTAGAATGTAATGGATAACTAAAA
The DNA here is from genome assembly GCA_020310875.1 of Ceratopteris richardii. Classification (NCBI taxonomy): domain Eukaryota; kingdom Viridiplantae; phylum Streptophyta; class Polypodiopsida; order Polypodiales; family Pteridaceae; genus Ceratopteris; species Ceratopteris richardii. The sequence continues at coordinate 20,144 of MU261877.1, forward strand.
TAAATTGGATCTTAAGGCATCTTCTTTAAAAGAATTTCTTGATCCATGAGTAGATTGCACGCCTTTCCCAGCTATATGTCATATTTAAGAATAAGACCTAACCTCTATGCTACAATTTGAAGGTTAAGACTACATTTAATCCTAGGAAAAAAATTAAGGTGGCAATTAGGGCATGGACCTTGGCATACCTTATCATTTCCTTGTAATAACCAAAGTCATTGTTGGTAGCATTGGTTACACACAAGGGAGAACTTCATCGATTAAGATTCACGAAGGAGAGACTTCTCAAGAATTCGCCCCTCCTAATATTATCTGTGTTAGATCCCCACAAAGTGGAAGTTTCCCGTGACCAAGCTAGGCTCGAGATGATGATTTCGAACGATCAATAAAAGATCAACAACCAAAACATCATAGAGAAATTTCATATAAGTACACATCATTTAAAACTATGCTTGGACCGAGGTATGACTCATACAAATGAACCTTAGTTATTGTTTGGCAAGGAAATGCAATTTACACATATTATAGAATGAAATAAGAAAATATAATAAATCATTATTAGGTCAAATATCTTGTCTTGCGCTTTCCACCAAATATTGGAATTACGAAGATTTGTATGCTCTAACCAAACAAATTTATGAATGGTGATTATGCAAAGGGGAGAATAAATATTTGGAGATTGTTGCAACTTTCCAAATCTTTGCTTAGCTCTCCAAATCATGTTTTGAGAGCTTTTCAACAATTTCTATGATATTTTGGAGTGATATTGAAGTTATTTAGCACACTTTTTTGCTACATAGGTTCAAGGAACTCAAAGACATTATTATTTGTGCTTATTTTACAAAGTATATCCAACTTTTTTTTGTTTTTTACAACCATTCATTCAACTTGAAAGTTTTCTTGGACAAGTCTTAGTTGTGGTCTAAAGCATTCAATACTATCATTGGCAATTTTTTCCTTGGCATGCATTAATTTATAGGGCCTCTTATAACATAAATCTTCGCATACGTTGTGTCTTGATTTTAAACATATCATGTTTTGTGGATTAGATATACATATTGATCATTGAGAATGTATGTTTCTGTGATTCCACTTATATGTGTCCATGTAGGTTTTGACACGATGGTTATGATTTGTCTAAAGGAGGTACTGGGGTATCTAGCTATGGCAAAGTGCCCAACCATAATAAAGGCCACTGGCTCCACACACTTCTAGTAATTCTTTTACTCAAGGGGAGTTCTTCCTTAGGGAAGTATACCTTGTGACATTTCCATGTGTAGGTACACTAATTCACAGTAACGACACAGTAAAGACAATGAGTATAAGAAAATAGTCAATGCACATATATGAGAAAAAATCCAACTTCATAACACTCCAAATTATTACAGAGATCCAGAAATATTCCAAATGAGCAATAGAGTAGGCTAACATGCCATTCCAGAGGCTAAAAGAAATCAACACAAGAAGTACTAATCGACACAAGGAATGTTATAATAATGAAGAAGTCTGTGCAAGAGAAGTGCTACAAAGAGGCAACAAACTTCAAGAGAAATGCAACAAAAATGCAATAAACTAGCTACTCAATCACTCTATAATGCTAAAATCCAACTCCACTCGGAGGCCAATACTCTGTATTATCACCATAGAGTGACCTCAACAACAGTGTGCAAGTAGCAACAAAGGGCAGAGACTGACTAGGAAATAGGCTCAACTAGCATCAACAATACCAAAGAGAGATGAAGATGATGATCCCAATGAGTGCCAAATCATTGTTTATATGGACTTTTGAAGAGTGACCAAACCAAGTCCTAGCCTTAAATGGTGCATGTGCCAAAGTGGTAGCCAATGTGGTGGAGGAATGTGTTAATTATGGCCCTGATGGCCAACCACAATTAGGCCCCATTCATAGCTTCTGACACTGCTAGAGGTTGGCGACGGTATTCCTTGCATTAACTCACATTGTACCACTTACTACAGAAACATGTCTTCGTAGGTTTCAATACTTACAACTTGCATTAACTCACATTGTAAAAAGTATACTCCTCTCATCATTTGTTGCCCAAGGTAGGAATGGTGGAGCCCAACTCCTCATGGTACTCACCTTGGTTTGCCTCTTTTGGTAGATGCCCATATGTGTGTTGTCCTTTGGCAAACACCTAGCTTGAAATGAGCTCGCCCAATTGGTGGAGGAAGCCTACTTTAGTAGTTGCACTATTGGAAGATCCCATGAGAAGCATAATTGGTAGGTGCCCAATTCTCCATATTGCAAAAAACAAGAGGTGTAGTCACCCATTATTAATGAAGTGAAGAAGAAGGAGGCACCCATTTTGGGTTGTAGAAGCCAATTTGGTAGTCGCCCATCTGTATATCCATGTTCTTCCCAAATTCCCAAAATGGTAGTCACCTATGTGTGAATTGGTGGATGCCCATAGTGGCAAAGGAGAAGTAGTCACCCAGAATTCATGGATGGATCTTTAATGATGTTGCTACAAGGGCATCACCCTATGCACAAAGATGAAGGGAACACACTTGGGTAGTCGCCCAAGCAGAGGATGCCAACCCATGGGCATCGCCAATTCAAGAGGAAAGCCATATTTGGGTGTTGCCCATACTATGATGGTGATCATACTTAGGCATTGCCTCATCTACTCTCTGATTCGAGATTGGGTTGTTTCCCATGTGCCTTGAGGGAGCCACAAGGTGTCACCCAATATGTTCAGGGAGTTGAAGGAGTGCCCCAAGTCGGGCTTCACATGCCTATATATGGTGTCACACCAAAATAGGCGTTGCCCCATTTGGTACCATTTTATTGTAATGAGGAGAAGAATTGGCACCACCAAAATGGTACTCCCAACCATGTTTGCCGTCCTAATCAATCCCACATTAGTAGTGGAAAAGAAGAGATGCCACCCCCAATTCATGCCATGTTCAAAAGGAGGGCATGTCCCAAATTGGAGAGTCATAATCCAATCATCATGCTTGAATGTACCATTAGGTAGTTTCTTGATTTTCATGGGTACATGCATAAGCAGTCACCCTTCTCCTTAATATATGCTTTGATATACTTAGATAGTAGCCACCCAAGTAATCAATTAACTGCATGCTTACCTTGGTAGTGGCCTCATCCAAATTACCATTGAGAGCTTACAAAAGGATACTAGCCTAATCATCAAAGATCCAATGTGGAGAAATTGCTTCCTTCAAAACAAAGAAGAGGCTTCCAAGCACCTAAAGTGGAGACAATCCCATGGCCAACAAGATCACTTTCTCTACAGACCCCCACAACAAGACTTTGCACCGTCCCAGTGCAACCACTCCTTTATTTTCTTATTCAAACAAACAAAATGAACTCCGAAAAATGTAAATGAACAAAACTATGGTATGTAAAATGACTTTTTTTTTTCTACTTGATTGAGATAAAATTAGACTCCACCTTGGAAGTGCAATCCAAGGGATTCTTGTCCTCCTCCCATTCTTCTAGCTGCAAAGATCCACAAACCTGAGTGTTGGCCATTAGTCCTCCTCTTTACTTCTCTTCGTGTCATCGAATCTCTTTAAAGTTGTAATGTATGTCTTCCTTATTCTCTTTCGACCCATAGTGTTCGTCTTCCTAGATGGTTCTATCTTTGTATTTGCATTCCTCCTTAGAGGACTAGGAGTGCCTTGTAAGTGAGGCTTTGTCCTCCAATGACATTCTGCAGCTTGAGTGTGATTCTTTCTGAATTTCTTCCTTGCCCTAGCTTCACTTTAATATGAGATGAACCTTACCCTTTTGATATGTTTATAAGGTACCATATTCATTTTGCTATGTGAGTTGCTCAAGTGATAGTTTTGTGTCTCTTCAAGATGCATGTCCTGCAAGAATGATTTTTCTTCACTAATAGGGACATGATCAGTACTTACCTCATGCTTTATGATTGGCTCATTGGTCCACTCTGATGAACTTTTCGTAGATAGGACATTGTTCGGTACCACTAAACATAGGGTGTAGCCTAAGGTGCCTGGTCATGTTTTGCATATTTTAAAACACCATCCAAATAATTATTGACCTAGATTTGTTCACCTCGAGAAAAGAGTGTAGTGATCCTCTTTGGAAAAAAATAACTACTAAGGTCAAGTAGCCCACTTGGTGATTTTGCCACTCTCAAGATGCTTTCCAAATTCAAAGTTGACCACCTTGCTCCTGAGAAGGAGTCTGTTCCACAAAGAGAATCAGACCATTTTGGCCTTGGAAAGGTGCCTTGTATACTTGGCCACTACCTATTAGGTGTCCAACTTGGGCCTCGTGATGCCCACTTGGGCCACCTTGTGAGAGGTGCCCACCCCACAATGCCCAATATGAGAGAGGTGCCCAATTTGGGCATCCTGGCACCCAATTTTTTCTTCTTCATCCAGTTTCCTATGATCACATGTCTTACCCTTTTCCTTACTGTGCAAGTGTAAACTATCAAATTTTTCCTCTTTTTGGCCTCCTTGTGCTGCTTCTACACAGTCCTCATTTATCTCATACATTTCCACTGTGCAACATTATGAACTCCCCATCATCCAATTTAAGAGTGCATCATCTTCATGGGGTAAAGAAGGAATTACTTGAGTGTGTAGTGTATACCCAGTAGCCTTGCCAGTGTCGGATCCTTCCTCCAAGTGTATTTGTGGTTGATTGTTAGCCTTCATAGAAAGCAACAATTGGTTCCTTCCCCAATTCTATAATGCTTTTGCTTGCCTCAACCAAGGCCTTCCCAAGAGTAGAGGATAAGAGGTCTCCTCTGGTAGGGTAATAACAAAAAAATATAAGAGAAACTAACAACCCTCCACCATCATGGGTACCTTTTCAACGATGTCGAGTGGTGTAACCCGATGTTGATATGCTAATGTGATAGTAAGGGGTGCAGCCTTGGTGAGGTGCAATTTCAATTTCTTCATCGTAAAATCGGGCATCATATCGATGGGAGCCTCCATCTACAATAACACATGTCAAAACTTCATCTCTTATGGAAACAGGCAATCTAGACCTTTTGTAATCTGCTAGTGGTGCAGGAGGAAAATCCACCATGAACCCATCTATACTAGGTGGTGGGAACAGGTAGGCATACTATATGATTTTTAGCAGATCATTTCTCACCTTTGCATCTATTTGTATAAGTTGGAATAGACTGACCTTGTGGTGAATTCCCTTTAAGATTTCCTCAATATTTAACTCTTGAATATTTTCCTTAGGGCGAGTAGGTTGATCTTTCAATGAAGTCCTCACTATGTCATAGGCCTCTAAAATGGCCATTCCATCCTCCAAATGAGCCCTCTTACCATCTTCTTTTTCCTTGGCTCTCAATTTTTCTTCTACACGAGTTGCCACCACTTGCCTAGCCCTATTCATCATAGGCAATGTGGATGATGAGACAACATAAGACTGTGTAGTCATACCTTCTATTTGTATAGAGACTGCAATCATATGGATTGGAGCAGGGTGATTTCTTGGCCAGTCTCTTATATAATGATCTTTAACATCTCGAAAATGTTGACTGGGAGGTGCTCCCTCTGGTATGGAGCATTTGTTCTACATATGACCATATCCTCAACAGTGGTAACACATTAATCTATTATACCTTGGCCGAGTTGGACGATTCTCCTCTCTGTCATGCACCTTTGAAGTACTAGCATAAAATGAATTAGGAACTTGAGTGTTACCTCTCTGTTGGGCTCCCTTGAGGTAGTAATAATCACGTGCCTCATGGCCACCCTTGCCACAAAACTAAAAGCTTACTTTGTTGGGACAATTCATATTGGAGTGTCCATTGTTGGTGCATATAGTACACCAAACCTATCTTCATGCATCCTGTATGGTCCATAATTCCTCTATTTGACGATGAATTTGAGCCACTTCACCATCATTGTGGGACGAGGGTGGTGGCATGACCTTCTCCTCGTTGTGACTTTGTTGCATTTTTAGTGCTTCCAAATCCCTCCTAAGTTGCTCCATAGGGTCTCGGTCTGATGCATAGTTTGATTGAGTACTTCCCTCAAAATGTAATCTAGCTTCCTGTATGCAAGAGGTGACTGCAACGAAGCCATTCAGTGTTGCATTAATTCTCAGAGACTCCATAGGCTTTTGTTGGGATGACCTAGGAAGAGCCTTCTCCATCCACTTCTTGACCAAGAAATCACCTGGAGCATGTGGTAATCAGGAGACAAGTGCTTTAGTATGAGTATGTAATTCATGAAAAATTCACCTGGGTTTAATTGAGATTCTCAAGTTGATCTAAGGCTCGCTTTGAAGAGTCGCTCTGTCGCAATGTTTATGAGAATGAAGTCTTCAAAGCTTCCCAAGTCGTGAAGTGCCCGTCTGCATACTGGTTGTACCACTTATGTGCAAGACCTTCTAATGTAGAAGGAAATAGAATGAGCATCACGTTCTCTCATGGCATAAGGAGATAAATCTCCTCACGTGGTCATCTGCGTCTTCATAGGCTTATCCCTTAAAGGTAAGGAATTTCAAGTTCAACCTTGAGAGTAGATTCGAAAGGTCCTCCATTGGCGCTCGTGCTTCCTCTAAAGTGTCCAAAGAGAATTCCAACATCCGTCTATCCTTCTCCTTTGAGAGCAGGGTTGAAGCCAAATCAATAAACAAATCTAAGGGTAGAGGTGTGCTAAGTTGACTAGCCACAAGTAGAGGTGACTTCTTGAGGCTTCTTTGGACACAAAGAGGCTATCTCTCTACTCTAGTGTGGGTCATGTACCCACTCACAAGATGCAAAAAATCAAGAAAAAACAATGCAAAAATAGCTATTTACTAAACTAGGTACCCTACATTGAAAGTGCAAGGTTCCACAAGGCATGCCGAGCTGTAGAAGAAGTACTGGGGTATCTAACTATGGCAAAGTACCAAATTGTAAAAAAGGCCATTGGGTCCACACACTTTTAATACTTCTTCTACTCAAGGAGAGTTCTTCCTTAGGGAAGTATACCCTGTTACATTTCCATGTGCAACTACACTACCTGATAATAAAGGCATAGTAAAGACACCGAGTAAAAGAAAATATCCAATGCACATATGTTGCAGAGCAAAGAGGCACGAAAGAGGAGCCCCAAAATTTGCAAATTAATGGGCATATTTTTCTTCTTCAAAGTCTTAGGAAATTCCCTCAAGCCATGTAAATGCATTAGAGGAGTCCTCTAGATGCATAATCCCAAATCATTGTAATATATTTCTTGTAAAATAGTAGGAGAATAGAAATTAGTCAATAAAGTTCCGGTCACTTGTGTGAAAGGACCACTTTTAGGGCACATGTATATAATCCACTTTGTGACTCTTTGTAGGGACTTTTTTGCCATTGTGAAGAAGAAGAGCTGGAGAATTTCGAATTTACTTCTTTCCTGCAGATTTCTACCTTCTCTATGATCTTTGGTGTGTGTGTGTGTAGGACTGTTGTCTACCCCTCCCCGCTGTTTTTGAGCTACTGTAGTGTGTGTGTGAGCTAGTACGAGTTGTGGAGTGAGTGTGTGTGCTTCCTGCCATTCACTGTTTTGGTCATAACTTGAAGCACGGTTGTCAGAATCGAGTGAAACTACTCCACTATATGCATCTCGTCAAGAGCTTCAAAAGGAATCTGCTATTGCCATATTCGGAGTTCGGAGCTGGGAGAAATCCTCGATTTAGTGAAAACTATTGTAAGTGGTATCGCGACAGACACTTTCAGTAATTAAGTGAGTTGGAAAGGTAGGTTAGTCTTTTCTCATGCATGTGAGATGAACCACTTCATTTTCCATCAGGTAAGCACAAGTCCTCATACACTTGGTTAGGTCGGTTCGTCGGATTGACAAATAAGCGTGTGTCAATTCCCCACTATATGCACTTGTATGGAAAATGAGATTTAGTCTTTTTGGCACAAGTCCCTAAGAATTTTGACTTAGGTACACATGTTTTTGGCGCCATTGCTGGGGAACACACTCAACCAAGGTGCCTTCGTGATGGTTATAGTTCGAGAGTGACAAAATCGTACTTGTAGAAGTGAACTCGTTCAGTGGCAAGTAGTCAAACACTTCAGCACTTGTTACTTCACATCCCGGAGGTGTGTATAATGAGTTTTTAGGTTTAGGGTTAGGAGAGAGGGAGAGAAGAAAGAGTTAGGGTTAGGTTAGGAAGAGAAGTGGAGTAGGAGTAAGCCAAGATTACCAAGAAAAATCCCAAAAATTTGCCAAATTAGTGTAGTTAAGCTTGAGTCACCAAAAAGTATAAAAACCAAAAGTTTGAAGTTCATTTGACATTTGCTTCATTCTGGTATCGTCTGAGCACAGCGACTGGTATCGCCGAGTTGGTATCGTGCAAACTGAGCCCTCACCCTTGCCTAGTGACCTCAAGGCTTGTGCATTACCACCTAAAGGTAAGCTACAATCAAACTTTACTCTCAAAAAGTCTGAAAATCTGCATTTCCACGTGATTAAAGTCCCGATCGGTATCGGGGGGTGGGATAGAGTGTTTTTTGAACTTCTTTGAGTGAGACAGTAGGCTAGGAGTGAAGAGGGGTGAGAGAAGAGCAAGGGGGAAAAGAATTTTGAATTTGGAGGTATTTTGGCTTGAGTATCACGATCGGTTGAGTTTTTAGTATCACGATACTAAAAATTCCCTTGTATCGCGATACTCGCCGAAGTATCGTATCGTCGATTACCAGCCGTGGTATCGCGATACCACTTGTGGTATCGTATCGCCTGGTTGGTATCGCGATTGCGCTTTACCAAAGTGGTATCATATCGCGGTCCACTTTTGGTATCGTATCGTCTCACTTCCCTGTATCGTATAGCGATACCATTTTAGTATCGTATCGTGCAAATTGGTGGTATCGTATCGCCACTTGCATTGGTATCGTATCGTGCAGTTTTGCGGTATCGTATCGCCAACTGCATTGGTATCGTATCGCGTGACTTGCTAGTATCGTATTGTGCATTACTTAGGTATCGTATCGTGGGGAATTCCAGTATCGTATCGTCGCCCTTTTTGGTACCGTATCGTCCAAAAAGTGGTATCGTATCGTGCAGTTCCTAGTATCGTATCGTCCCAATTTTAGTATCGTATCGCCAGAATTTCTGATATCGTATCGCCCGAGCATAAGTATCGTATCGTCCAGTTTTCTGGTATCATATCATGAACTCCATAGGTATCGTATCGTGACTGGATTTGGTATCGTATCGTCCAGACTTGAGGTATCATATCACCAATATCGTGCTCAACAGCGGTATCGTATCGTCTATTGCCATAGTATCATATCGCCTAGAGAAGTGGTATCGTATCGTCTGACGAGCAGTATCGCCTGGTGCAGTATTGCCAAAAGTGGTATCGCCCAGAACTTTTGGAGCATTTTCAGAGGCAAATTTGAGGCATTTGAGGAGCCACTTAGGGAGAGTTTTAGAGACCTAGAGAGCCCCAGGGGGGTGAATGAACTTGAGGTTAGGAAGGGTGCTAAGTACCCGGAGAAGTGTCATATCTTCCGTTGGAAGTGCCGCTCAGGTCAGTCACCGCTCAGTCTATTCAGACACCTCTAGTGACTCACAGGAGGAGATACCCATGGCTTCAGAAGACATGCAGGGTCCCACTCCTGGAAGAAACTTTATGACCACTGTAGAAGAAGAGTATCGCACTTCTTTACAGTACGTTTGTACGAATGCCGAGGAGACCCCCATCTATCTAGACAGTTTAAATAGATTTGTGGCTAGGATGCTGACTTCCATGGATGCAACAATTGTGCCCAGATCGGCTGTTAAGTATGAAGGAGGAGCATACATGGACAAGTTGGGTCACATCTACATAGTGATTGAATACCCTGATTTGATCAATGAGAGGGGAGAATTAGTGGGACAAGAAAACTCAGGGAGACCAAACCCTGAGGAGTTAGTGACGAACCCTAGAGGCAAGTCCCAAGTGACGTGAGTCTTGAGAGGGGACTTGATACCTCAAGACGACTACCTACTGAAAGTCTATTTGATCCATGGATCGGACTTGTTACTTCAAACCGACTCACTGGCCCAAGGAAGAAAAGAAAGTCCGATGACGTTTTATGAGTTAAAGGATCCGAAAGACGAGTCTAGAGTAACATACCTGGAAAAAAACCAAAGAAGGTATTGGCTTGTTGATGCCATAGACAGATCTCGATTAAAGTATATGGGTTTGCCTGTATTTCCACCATGAGAATAGGCAACCACCTCTCAAAACCCCTTCGGAGCACAACAGGAGGTAGAGAACACCATGTCGGGACAAACTAGCCAACGGAGCGTTCCGAACCGAAATCACGTGCAATTCACAACACCCGGAGTGCAAACACACAATCAGACCCACCCAGGAGTAGGAAATCAATACCGACCACCAGTAAGGCCGTGACCACCAATAGGAGTGCAGCCAAGAATACCCCCAATTAGACCAGCGGTTCCCACCTTCCCTGTAATGCCTAGACAGCCAGAAGCAATGAGAAGATTGAGATCTATTCAGGTGGCCAAATGCGTGAGGAATCATTATGACGGGTTGGGAGAACCTTATGACCACATTGCTGAATTTGAACAAGTTTTAAGAGCGGAACAAGTAGACGACTTCTTCATGCAGTATGAGTCTTTCAGACTCACCCTCACAGGAACGGCTCTGGCTTGGTTCCAGCCATTAGACCCCAACCAATTTGGAAATATGAAGCAATTCTTTCAAGAATTCATTGGGGAATTCACTAAGAGAGGGATTAAACACAATTCTATGTCTTTAATCCATAGTTTTAAACAGAACCCTAATGAAACCATGAAAACAGCTGCCCGAAGATTTAATCAGTATGTGGATAGATGTCCGGTAGCAGAGAGACCCACGCAACAAAAAATGATATCATTGTTTTTGGATGGACTAACGAATGGAACTCTAAGAACGCTATTTTATGTGAAGAGGTTACAGACCCTGAGTGAATGTCCTCAAGAGTGTATCGACCTAGAAGACAATCTAGCAGAAGATCTCAAGAGTACACCCAACCCCACTAAATTAGAAGACTCTCGGAGTACAATTACATCCAACTCCAGTAATGTGGAGGAATTAGCGGAGCTGGTGGCAAAGAAATTGGGAGTCCAAGGACAGAGAAATTACCAACACCCAGCCTTAAGAGTGCCTATGTTACGAAGATGGAGTCTATGTGGAGGAGATCACCCCACTCACTTGTGCATTCCAGGAGGAGCCGGAGTACCTCAAACGTACCCCTACAATAGACAACATTACCCCAAAATTGCCTTGTACTGTCAAATAGAACAAAAATACACTAATCACACCACGGAAAACTACCCATTTAATAGGCAGACATGACCTCTACAACCACGTTAGTATCAGCCATATGGATATCTACCTAGAGAGCCAGGCAGAGATATGCCCAGGTACAATCCCTACCCAACACCACCAAGAGCACCGAGACCATACGAGCAAGCACAACATCCACAACCCCAACCAGTGTTAGGACCACAACTATCACAGCCCCAACATGTGGTACCTGTGAAGTATGCCCAACCAGAAGAAAACTTGGAAAGAGCTATAGTACCAGCCTCAACGATGACCAGTGTAAAATCAGCAAACCCTGGATACGAGCTATCCCAAGGAGATTACTATCCCTATGAAACCAATATGTTTGAATATGAACCAGCATATGACCCAGCATACCATGGATATGAAGGCTATGACTAGGCCTATGGAACGGAGGTGGCTACTTTAATGTACACTGCACCCAAGGCACCCGCACATGGGAGACCATATATATATATATATATGAGAGGACCGTGTTATGGGTGCGGAGGAGATCATTTTATTAGAGAATGTACTCGACCTTACAATCCACCACCTCCTAGAACTTGGGAAGGGTAATGCAATGATTGTGGGAAGGAACATCCTTTCAGAGACTTCCCAAAGAATCCCACTAAGGCCCAAGACACCGCACCTATTAATGTAATTGAAGTGATATAAGCACCTGGAGGTGACAAGGAATACACCGTGCCTTTAAAGGCCATTACATGAGCTCAAACGAAGGAACAAAAAGAAAAACAACCGGACCGGGAACAAGAAAACAATAGAACCGTAAACCCCAAAATTCAAATAGTGGAAGATTCAGAGGACCCACATGAGAATACCCAGAACACAAAAGCGCAAAAATGGAAGGAAAGAAGAGAGAAGCTCAAAGAAAAATGGATGAAAAATAAAAGTCAAGAAACAAGAAGCAGTAAGGAGCATAAAGAACCAGAGATTCGGGAAGAAGTTCCCATTCCACCGCTTATCCGAGAAGCAGAGAAACCAGGATCAATTCTAGCTGACCCAAAACCGGATGATTTGGACATGTGGTTGAAAGCTTACCACGCTAGAATTAAGACTGGACCAAATGTGAAACAACACGAAAAGCTTTACCCACAAGGAGAATTAGAAAAAGAGAGGCTTGCTATATGCAGGTAACTTATAGAGGTAGCACAAGCAACCCTAGAAAAGACTATCCCAGCCCTTCCAGAGACAAGGATAGCAGAGGAGCAATACAAGGAGTGTGTTAAAGCCAAGGACAAAGAACTTAAAGATAAGGATGATAAATGTGAGCGAGTGAAAACCCAGGACGAACCTATGTCAACAATACCGGATTTGGAGGCTGACTGGCCAAAAGAATTATGGAATAGAATCCGAGAAGAACAATGGAAGAGGAATGGAAAGTTATGAAGAAGTAAAGTTCTTGGTTTTGGATATCATTTCTTAAAGTTTGGAGTGGCAATGAGTTAATGGTAACCATAGAGGTGTTCTAGTGTCACATTAATTCATTTCTTGTGGTGTTTTACACATCAATAAGTGGTATCAGAGCAGAAAGGTCCTAAAGAGCAGAAGGCGGCAAAGGTACGAGAAGCATTTTGAAAAGTTTTTCATTAAAGGTTGAAAGGTGAAGCATTTAAAGACACAAGGCATCAAAAGGTTACTTCAAAAGTATCCTCATACACAAAGAACTTCAAAAGGTATTATTCTTTATCCTTTAAGCTCAAAGGTTGCAGCAGAAGGAAAGGAGTATGGCAGATCATATCTTCATTGACAAACTGGACAGAGATAATTACCCCGCATGGGTAATGAGAATGGAAGCCTTATTTATGAGTAAGGATCTTATGGTATATGTAACAGGTGAAGAAGAGAAGCCAGTATTTGAAGATGAAAGCCGACCAAAGAAAGAGGAACTTGATGCTTTAAAGCATTGGCAGAAGAAGGATGCAAGTGCAAAAGCTTACATCTACAATACAATTTCAGATCATTTGCTACCACACATCAGAGGATTGGAATCATCTGAAGATATATGGAATGCATTGGAATATCATTTCCAAATCACTACTAAAGCACGGAAAGCAAGTCTATGGTCAGAGTTTACAACATTCAAGAAGAAGCCAAGTCAAAGTATTAGTGATTATGTCACTAAGATGAAGGATCTTGCAGATAATCTTGGATCCATAGATGAAGATTGTTGGAACTCAAGGTCAAGCACAAGCATGGAAGCACATCAGAAAGGTGGACACACACAAGAAGAAGGAGCAAGTAGGGATCTCCAAGAAGTACATGTCAAATTTTTAGAAGAATCCCCTACAAAAATAGTGATTTCCATCACTAAAAACCATTGTAAATACCATTTTCTATTTTTTTAACTCCATTTTGTTCAAGTCAAGGAGTCCTCGAGCTTGAGGAGTATTAGAAGTATCATCCTACCAATTTTCATAATTTTTAGACTTCGTTGGAGCCCTCAAATAAGCCCTGGAACCTAATTTTTAACTAGGCCGGACACTAGGTCTGGACAGGGCCAAAACTAGTCCAAAAACTATAAAAAGAGCTAGAGAGCTCATTTTTGGGGTTAGCTTGTTAGAGAATAGAGCTTTTGTAAGAGAACTCATTTGCAATCGAAGCTTTCCATTGTTCCTCTCTTTGATCTTACTTTGTGCATGTGTGTGTATGTGTGTGCATGTTCGTGTGCTTTCACTCTCACACTTGTGCTTTCGCTTGCTCGTGGTCTTCATAACGGTCCTCACGTCTCCGCGGATTGACAAGTAAAGGAGGTGGTGCTTACGCTTGAGCTACACCAAATTTTGGTGCCGTTGTCGGAGAGAGCTTCGAGGACGAGCGTTGTGATGGTAAGATCGTAGATTTGCGACGTTGGAAGGTAAAAAAATCTATCATTTCTGTTATTTTCTGATTTTTCTTCTTCATCTTCTTCATCATCATCATCTCCACCTTCTTCCATCTTCTTCTTCATAGAAATTTCTTGTTTTTCAGTGCATTTTCACCATTTTCATACCATTTTTCATGCATTATTGTGTGGGAAGGAGTTAGGAAGTGCAAGGGAGAGCAAGCACCTATGTTTTTCATGATTTTCTGCTCATACGGAGCTCGCCATTGCTCAGCGCTCAAAACTCTGAAGTTCCCACCAAAAAACGCGATTCTGTGAAATTTCAAATTTTTTGAAAAAAAATCACGATTTTCTGTTTCCCGCCTAAAAGCTTGCTGAAAGAATCACGATTCTGTGGTCATTCTCAGAATCACGATTCTGTGGTGGTGCTCAAAATCGTGATTCTCACAAATCACGATTTTCAGCCAAAAAAACACGATTATGAGAAATCACGATTCTGTGCTTGTGCTCAAAGTCGCGATTCTCTAAATTTTGAAAACCACGATTCTCTGAGACAAAATCTCGATTCTCTAGAACACGATTCTCTAAAACATGATTTGTGAAAACACGATTTTGTGAAAACACGATTATGTGAACCACGATTTTGTGAACCACGATTCTGTGAAAACATGCTTCTCTGCTCAAAATCGTGATTCTCAAAACACGATTTTGTGAAAACACGATTCTCTGCTCAAAATCGCGATTCTCTGCTCAAAATCGCGATTTTCAAAAACGCGATCCTCTGCTCAAAATCACGATTCTCAAAAACACGATTCTTTGCTCAAAATCGCGATTCTCACAAATCACGATTTTCAACCAAAAACACGATTTTGTGAAAACACGATTCTCAAGGTACAAAATCGCGATTCTCTGATTTCACACAATCGCGATTCTCTGATTTCACACAATCGCGATTCTCTGATTTCACACAATCGCGATTCTTTGATTTCACACAATCGCGATTCTCTGATTTCACACAATCGCGATTCTTTGATTTCACACAATCGCGATTCTCTGATTTCACACAATCGCGATTCTTTGATTTCACACAATCGCGATTCTCTTGATTTCACAAAATCGCGATTCTCTTACAAACTCGTGATTTTTCCACAAGTGCTTGTTTGCCTGTTTTGACCCCCAGGAGCCTGATTTGACATAACTTTTTCATCCAAAGTCCATTTTTTGAGCTCTATAGCTCTTTGGAAAGCTCGTTTCGAATCCTACATCGCCTCAATTGTTTTTTATAAGAATAACGCGTTGATTTTTAGATAGGATAATTTGAAGTTGGGCTTCAAGTGGGACGAGGCGATCAGTGGTCCAACTCAAAAATCCAGATCAACCCTTTGGAGCTGAACACCCGGTGGTCAAGTTCGAAGAGGGTTCATACATTGATAAGGAAGGAACCATGTATGTGGTCACCAACCTACCAGATAGGACCGATGAGTTTGGAAATGTCATTCATGAGAATGAGATACGAGACCTAGAACAAGGAAATGTAGGACAAGGACCCCAGACTCCTAGAGGTAAGTCAGTTTTGACCAGAGTGATCACACCAGATTGGATCCCTCAAGACAACAAAAGCATAGAACTATTCTTGAATAGAGAAACAGAGGAAGCCTTTTGGAGATTTAAGCCAGATCAACCTAGCCAATTGGGCATAGTCATCATGTATGAATTCAAAGATCCTGAGATACCAGACAAAGTTGTGTACCTAGATAACACATCCGAGAAGATATTCTTGGTAACAGAACATGATAGACATGCATATACTTGGAAGAGTGAATTGATTTTCCCTCCACCAAGATCCAATGTTTCCCATGGTCTTCAAGGAGTAGGATCATCCCAAGCTCATGAAGCTCAGAGAGAAAGAACTAGAGAGCGACCTGAGGTAAGTTTTGCACACCTTGTGGGCAGAAATAGAGCAAGATTTGAAAATGAAAGACCTGAAAGAGAGAGACATCAAGCACATAGGCAACAAAGAGATGAACATGATTTTCCATTGCCTAGACCCCCAGAGCACACAAGAACCCTTAGACCCACTCAAGTGATCAAGGCAATGAAGAATTATTTTGACGGGTCAGGAGATCCTTATGATCATGTGGCCGAGTTCAAACAAGTGTTAAGAGCTGAACAGGTTGAGGATTTATTCACCCAGTACGAGGCATTTGGTTTGACTCTTAAGGGCACTTCCTTAGCTTGGTTTCAACCACTGAGTAGTCGAAACTATCGTGATATAGGTCAGCTGCTCGATGAATTCATTGTAGAATTTTCCAAGAGTGGTATGAGGCATAACACATCATCTTTGATCCACAGTTTCAAGCAGGTACCCCAAGAAACAGTGCGACTAGCAGGAAGAAGGTTCAGACAGTACTTAGAAAGATGCCCTATTCTAGAGCTGCCTACACCTGCCAAACAAGTGGCCTTGTTCTTAGATGGCTTGCTGAGCACAAAGCTAAGATCATATGTGTACTTGAAAGTGCCTAGATCCATAGAAGAGTGTGTGCGGACATGCATTGACATAGAAGATAACTTGGGTGAGGAGTTAGGATTGTCCAAAATCTATAAGGATTCTGATAGTTCTACTTAAATAGACAAACACAGAGAGTCACCTCATTGAACCGATGTTATACCTGCGGAGGGGACCACATGACTAACGTATGCCCAATGCAAAACCAAAACATTAGAGAAAGGAATGCTCCATATTGCACTATTGAGAGAAAATACACAAACCACACGGCTGAAGATTGTCTTTACAATAGGCAGGCTGTTAGACAAACTTATCAGCAACCTTACCAACAAGGTAGGTATTAGAACCAATACCAACAGCCATATTATCGACCACGACAACAATATCAGGCACAATATAGGCCACAACCAGTCTTGGGAAACCAACCACCAGCTCCTGCCAACATGATTCCAGTCAAGTATGCTGTGGGAGAGGAAAATCCAAATAGAGCATTGGTGCCAGTGACCCCACTGATCTCAGAGAATGACTCTCATGCTCATAGTTCAGACTACTCCCATGAAGGTAGTCCACATGCTTATTACACAGAGTCACCTGAACATAGTGAGATTTACCCGTATCAATATGAGGCACAACCTATGGAACAAAATTGGGAGCCTGAATACTCCAATGTCATGTACACAAATGCTAACCCTAGGCCCCAATTGAGACAAGCAAGACCACAAGCCCCTAGAGAACCATGTTTCAGATGTCAGGGCGACCATTTCCTTCGTGATTGTCCCCACCCACCATCTCCGAGTCAAGGACAGGCTATCACAATACAGGCTTTTTGTCCTGATTGTGGCAAAGACCATCTCCCCAAAGATTGTCCAATAAACCCCTCTAGTGCGCCCAAGATTACACCCATTAATGTGGTAGGCTTAGTGGCGGATTCAAGTTCAAGTTACAATAATGTGGCTCCTATACAAGCCGTCACTAGAGCACAAGCCTTAAAACAGGATAAACCAGCAGAGCAATCGGAGTCGAGTGAATTGGTAGAACCTAGTAAGAGGAAAACAAGAACATGGAAAGATACCCGAGATAAGGCTAATCACAAGTGGAATAAAAGTTATCGGAACTAGAAGAAAGCTTGAAAGACGCAAAAACAAAAATAGAAGACATCGCATCTCAAAACCCCTCGCATGTCGACACTCCAACCACTCCACCTCATCCCACCCCACCACCCATTGTAAATAAGCCGCAACCAGGGTCTGTTCTTGCAGATCCAACCCCAGAAGGCTTGGACATGATGTTCAAGGCCTACCAGGCTCGACTTCAAGAAGGGCCAACAATTTCAAACCTAAACAAGAGTTACCCTAGAGCAGATTTAGAGATTGAACGGATGAAAATGTGCATGAAAATGGTAGAACAAGCTCAAGCTATACTTGAGACTAGTCAAAAGTTCAATGAGACAAACTCTGTCAAACCAGATTTGCATTTCTAGGGCCTACTAGAAAGATTAGAGCAATTGGTAAACAAACCACAAGTTTCTTTACTGCCACAGGCTCAACCAATTATTGAGAGAAGAAGCTCACCACCAATGGGAATGTATGTTCCTAATTCCACAGATGCTGGAATACCTCCTTCAATTCAACAGTACTCTCAAGAGTTCTTGCGGGAAATACAAGAAGAGAAATGGGCCAAGGAGAAGGGTAACTCCCCTCCTATTCCTGAGATTGATGATCTTCATGATCAATTTCCCCAAGACATTCCATCTATTTACGGAGATTAAGCATAACAACAAGAAGATGAAAGATTAGATTTTGAATCTAATACCCTAGAAGAACTGCCTCAATTTCCAGGTCCATGGGAATCTGAATCTCTCCAGATTAGAGCTCCCACAATACTGGTAAGAAATGAAGACTCAGTGGTTCCAAGGAACACTGATGTCGTGAAGAACACTAAGGTTCAGTGTCACCTCACTATAGAAGAGCTGCTCAAAGCAAAACCTGAGCTATGGAATCATGTGAAGGATCAGGTTCCAGAACTTGAGTCCAATATACCAAAAACAGGCTCTAAGCAAAAAGTACCAGAGATACCTCTAGACAAAATAGGGGACATGTGTGAGGGTGAAGAAGGTAATACTTATCTTCCAATCACCTACCAAGGTTACACAACCAAAGCAATCATAGATTCAGGTGCTGGTGTTGCTATTGTGACCACCTCCTTGTGGAAGCAATGGGGCAAACCCACATTAAGACCAACTAGAATGAAACTTCAAATGGCAGACGGTCATTTTGAAAGACCTCTAGGATCGCTCGAAGGGATAACTCTAACCACTTGTGGTGTAGAGTTTGAGCACACATTTGCTATATGTGACTTTGAGAAAAATAACGTCTACGAGATGATCCTAGGAAGACCCTTCCTATGATAATTGCAAATAGTACAGGATTGGGGAACCAACTCCATGTACTTACAACACTTAGGGGTCACCACCAAGGTCAATTTAAAGGATTACTCCTTCAGAGATGTACCACCCCTACAGTGGAATCCTATTCACAAAGCGAAAGAAGATTCCATCTCTATGCATTCTGAAAGTTCACCTGATCCATCATGGTTGCATGCAGATACTCATTTGTGGATGTGCAAGGTCGTAGAGGAAGAGGAAAAACACTTGAAGGCGAGAGAAGAAGGAACTTCACCAGGAGATAGAACAGTTAGAGACCCAGCCTACACACCGATGATCTTTCCAGATGAGGAATTTGAGCCTCATGGCTGGCCAGAAATCTTAGCCACCATGGACATTGCTGTCAACGAGGAACAGTGGACACCTCATTGTGATGAGGAGGGTTATGATATCTCAGTGTTCATGTGTCAGCCCTTGCTAGAAGAATGTGACCCTAGTGATGTCATAGAAGAAGAAGAGAATGACGATGATCTAGAGTCCATTGTGATGGATAGTTGCTTTAACTCAGAGCAGCACTATCTAGAAGATATAGGAGTGTTCACCCAGAAAGAAGAAGAACCTCTCACAAGTATTAAAACGGTAAATTCAAAGGATGGAAGTGAGAGTAGTCAAAAGAAAAAGAAAAGAAAAGCAGTGAAACAAGAAGACGAGGAATCATTGTTTGAAGTACCAGAAAACTTCAAGAAATATGAAGTTGACGACCGCAAAATTTTGGTACGAATGCCTAAGAGAGAGGCCATCATAGGAGAATCATATGATAATAAAGAAAAGACCAAGAAGATTATAGTGACCATTGAAGAGAACGAAGAGAGATGCACATATATAGGAGAAGACCTAAGTGCAAGAGAAGAAATGGAGCTTGTAGCTCTATTAAGGGAATATAGGGATGTGTTTGCGTGGCACTATAGAGACTTGAAAGGGGTAGATCCAAGAATTTGCTCTCATACTATCCCCATGACTACTGATGCCAAGCCCACCAAACAAAAGCCCTACACATATAATGACACTTATGCAGCCAAGATAAAAGAAGAAATTGATAGGCTGATTGAAGCTGGATTTATCTATGAGATTGAGCATACTGAATGGGTGTCCCCCATTGTAGTGGTGCCCAAGAAGAACGGGAAGTTGCGAGTGTGTATTAACCTTAAAAAAGTTAATGCTGCTATGATCAGAGATAGTTATCCACTTCCAATCACGGAACATCTATTGGAGCATGTTGCAGGCAAGGAAGTTTATAGCTTCCTTGATGGATTTTCTGGTTACAATCAAGTAGCCATTGCCCAAGAAGATCAACACAAAATAGCTTTTGCCACAGAGTGGAGAATCTTTGCATTTCGTGTGATGCCATTTGGGCTCACCAATGCACCGGCAACATTCCAAAGGCTCATGTGTCATGTCTTCAAAGAGTTCTTGCGAAAGAGCTTAGAAGTATATGTGGATGATTTATGTGCTCATTCCCAAGAAAGAAGATTTCACATCCCTGAGCTCAGACAAATCTTCAACAAGTGTAGAGAATATCGAGTGTGTCTGAACCCAGAAAAGTGTGTGTTCATGGTGCATCAAGGTAAAATCTTATGTCATATTGTTTCTAAGAATTGAATCTCAACAGATGAAGATAAGGTACGAGCCATAGCAGAGCTACCAAGGCCAAGGAATGTTAAAGAGGTACAAGCCTTTATGGGCCATTGTGGATATTACCGTAGGTTTATCCACATGTATGCGATCATAGGTAAACCTCTTTATGGTTTGTTGACAAATTTTGAGTGGAACGACGAATGCGAGAATTCTTTTAATGAACTGAAGAAACGTTTGTTCACAGCACCAATACTGACCACTCCTGATTGGAATAAACCATTCCATGTCCATGTGGATGCATCCAATCACGCCATAGGATGTGTGCTAGCACAACCCACAGGTGAAGGAAACTTAGACTTGCCCATAGCATATGCTAGTAGACAGCTCACCGCAGCTGAACGAAACTATACCACAACTGAGCGAGAGGGCTTAGGCATGGTATATGCTGTGAAGAAGTTTAGACACTATTTATTGGCCAACAAGTTCAAGTTTTTCACTGATCATCAAGCTTTGTTATATTTGGTCAATAAACCTTGCAATACTGGATGCTTAGTCAGATGGTTCCTCTTACTAATGGAGTATGACTTTGAAGTTGTTGTCAGGAAAGGTAGAACCCACCTTCAGGCAGATCACCTTTCTCGCATCACTTTAGGAGAGTCCCCGCAAGGAGTGTCTGACGAATTACCCGATGCTTATCTGTTCAATTTAGAAGTTGTTCCTAAATGGGCAAATAAGTTGGTACCAGTCCTAACCTTTGGCCCTGCAAATAAGAATGTGAAAACATCACAAGAAGAAATTGTAAAATCACAAAAATATCACATATTGGTAGGAAGCATGTACAAACAAGATACTGAGGGTGTATTAGCTTGTTGTGTTGAGGACCATGAACATAGTAGTTGGTTGCAACAAGCTCATGATGGATTTCTAGGAAATCATTATTCTAAACAGCGCACATTACAAAATCTGAAACGTTTAGGAGTGTATTGGCCTAGCATGGACAAAGAAATACATGAGTGGATTAAGAATTGTCCAATGTGCAGAGAGAGACCACCAGTGGAGCATGCGACCCTTTATCAAGTATCATTAATTCCAGATTGGAGTGCTCCATTGGTAGAGTTTATGAGATAGGGAAGATTACCCAAAGAGGCTAGTCTAGCAAGAAGACAAAGCATGGAGCAAGAGGCTCAAGGCTATGCCTTAGTAGGAGACAACTTATACCAAAGAGGCAAAGATGGTTACTTAAGACTGTGCATTCATGAATCAGACTATTTGAAAGTCTTAGAAACTGCACACAGCGGTGTCGCAGGTGGACACTTCGGTCCTGATCGAATAATCAAGACCATTCTATTCTCAGGACTTTGGTGGCCCACTCTTCATATGGATGCACATACCTATGTGAAGAAATGTGACAGATGCCAACGTGCACAATATCCAGTTAGAAAAGATGAGATGCCTTTGAGGCCAATGATGGGAGGGCATGCATTTTCGAAGTGGGGCATAGACTTCATAGGTCCTATTAACCCCCCAGCTAGAAACTCCCATGCAGAGTACATCATTGTAGCCACAGATTACCTTACCAAGTGGGTGGAAGTAAAAGCCACAACAAATAATGATGCTCAAACTACGGCTAAGTTCTTATTTGAGAATGTGTTCACGAGATATGGGCTACCAATAGAGTTAGTGAGCGATAGAGGCACACACTTCTTGAATGAGGTAATTGAAAATCTTCTCCAAGAATTCTTGGTGATACATAAGAAGTCTGCCCCTTACCATCCACAAGCTAACGGACAAGCTGAGAGCACAAACAAGATCCTATGTAATGTCTTGACCAAGCTTGTAAACAACAAACACTCTGATTGAGACAAACAACTTCATCATGCTGTTTGGGCTTATCGAGTTGCCTACAAAACGGTACTCAACGCCACCCCATTTCAGATGGTCTTCGGACAGAATGATGTGCTACCATTGGACTTCCTTATCCCAGCCTTAAAAGTAGCACAAGAGCATGAGTGGAATGGACATGAATTGTCCTCTAGGATTTTTGATCTAGAACGCTTAGGTGAGACAAGGCTACGCGCGGCGGCAGGCATGTATGCTACAAAGAAAAGACAAAAGGCATACTTTGATGCACACATCAAAGATAAAGGATTGAAAGAGGGAGACCTAGTGTTGGTTTATACGCTAAAGCAACATGCCCGTAAGTTGGAAAAAAGAGGATATGGACCCATGATCATTAATAGAATTTCCACTAGCGGTGCTATTCAATTGGCTACTTTAGAAGGTGACATCTTGCCAAACTATATCAGTGGTTGTCGAGTCAAGTTATATCAAGAACCTCTTACAGAGGATATGCTTACAAGACTCAACACTGTAAGAAGCGAAAAGAAGAGGAGTTAAGGGTGAGGGAAGAAGCACAGGCAGAGGCCAGAGAGCGTATTAGGCGAAATAAGTTAAGGCGACTAGGCCTAGATGTCAACTCAAAAGCCCCAAAATATCACATGGATATGTGCCAAAAATCGGGCATAACTACTTCTCAAGTCATTGACCAACGTCCCTTTGTGACCATAGAGATAGGACAAGGAAAGGGTGCAAGGACTGTGAAAGCATTGATTGACTCAGGTGCAGCAAGTAGTGCAGTTAGACTATCCTACTGCCAAGTCTTGCAGTTGAACATCAATCCCATAGAAGCTTATCTCATAAGATTGGGAGGTGTGGAAACCCCTTGTTTGGGAGAGGTGGAACTTCCCATCTACCTTCAAGATGTTCCAATGAAAGTCAAAGTGCTAGTGTGTCAAGATGAGAACCTTACAGAACCACTTGTCTTGGGTCAAGATTGGATCTATGACCATGCAGTTAACTTAAACCTAAGAAGTCAAATTCTTCAAGTTTGGGTACATGAACAATGCACCACATTAGAATTAGAGAACTGCATGCTCCTAGATCATGGCACTACACACTCTCTTAATTCTTCTAAGACTAGTCATATGGAAGAAGATGTTGTATGTGTCAAAAGCTCTATGATGCAGAAGGAGTCAATCGTGGAAGAACAGGTTCGAAGGCGGGTGGATCTTTCTTCTTCTCCAAAGAATCAAGTAGCCATAGTAGTGAGTCCACCACACAGGCAAACACAACCGTTCACGACAACTACTACATCAAATGGAAAGACACCATTCGATAAGAAAGCAATTCCGAGAATAAAGCAGATCTGGGTATGCAAAGGAGAGCAACCACCAGCCTTGCCCCCACAAATCCCATCCAGGCAAGCCAACCAGGCCAGAAGACGAAGGAAGCAGCTCGGACAAGCTCAATCACAAGGTATCCAGCAAGTTTGGGTGCCTAAGAAATTAGTTGCAGCTCAACAAGGGTGATTACAGATGTGGGTACCTAAGAAGCTCTTACATCCACAACAACCTATGTTCTCCCACATGCGAAAGGTCTTAACAAAGAAGCCAAAAAGAGAAAAGGGTAAGAACCACGTACAAAGACCGAAGGAAGATCAAATCAGCTCTTCAACAATAGTAGGAAGACGTGCAAAAAGGATATGGGTTTGGAAGCCAAAAGTACAAGTAGCCTCCACCCAATCAAAGCGCCAACCACACTGGATACCACAGTTCAGGAAGCATCCAAAGAGGAAGACGCCTGAAGTGATCTCTACAGTGCCAAATGCTGTTCTAAAATGGACTCCAATAAGGAGGATTACATCAATTCACTTGCTCGTGGTCTTCATACCGGTCCTCACGTCTCCGCGGATTGACAAGTAAAGGAGGTGGTGCTTACGCTTGAGCTACAAAGATGTTGAAGATCATAGATTGATTGCTCAACTACTTGCAGGATTGAGAGGGGATGAAAGGTGGAAACCTTTTGTCTTATCAACAGAACTTTCATTACATCATTATGTTCCAGATTTGAATCAATTACTTGGTTTGATGCTCACATATGAGCAAGACTTGAAGGGAGATGGAGATAAAGGACAAAGTTCTGCAATGTACATGAAGAATAAGAAGAAAGGAGATAAAGGTAAAGCAAAGGATGAAGAAGAGTCAACTTCTCAAGTTTATTATGCAAGAGGTAAAGGTAGTGGCAAAGGAAGACCAAGAGGTTTTGGAAGAGGAAGAGGTAATCAGAATAACAACAAGAAGGCTTGCTGGATCTGTGGATTGAGTGATCATTTGGCTCATGAATGTTGGCACAATCAACAAGGATCAGACCAAAATCAAACAACAATAGCAGAGGCCGAAGTGGAAGATATCAAAGTAATTTTCAAAGAGGTAGACAAACTCAAAGAGGAGGCTATGGTAGAGGTGGAGGAAGAAGTTGGGGAGAGAATCAATCCTACAACACCACCTACTACAATTATGCAAATGCTACACAGAATGAAGGTCATACATCATTGATGATGAACTCAATCAGCACATCAGATAAAGAAGATCTAAAGGTATTTTACATTGACTCTGGATGTTCTAATCATTTGTCAGGAAACATAGAATTGATGTCAGAATTGGAAAAAGGCATTTCTAGTCATACAGTTCAAACAGGTGATAATACAAGACATAGTGTACATTCAATTGGAAAAGTGAAATGCAAGAGTGGAGCACATTTGTTAACCAATGTTTTGTATGTTCCTACAATACCTAAAAACTTGATTAGTGTGGGACAGATAGTTGAAAAAGGTTTTCAAGTCAGGTTTACAAATGAAGGAGTATTTGTTGAAGACACAGAGAATGGATATAATCAGATTGTTTGTGGTAAGAAAGAAGGTAGACTCTTTACTTTAAGAGTGCAAGGGAACATTGGTCAAGCTTTGCTCACACATGGTGAAGGAGTGATTACAAAACTTGATCTCTAGCATAAGAGATTAGGTCATTTCAATGAAAGAGGAATTAAAGCTATGGTTGCTAATCAGTCTGTACTAGGATTACCAAATGTGCAAAGTCAACATATGGTTTATAAATGTGAAGCATGTCAAATGGGTAAAGGACATAGGTTACCATTTCAAAAGAAAGGATTCAAACATGATGGATTACTAGAGCTCATTCATACAGATGTATGGGGACCAACAAAAGAAGGATCTATCAGTGGTTCAAGGTATTATGTTCTTTTCATTGATGATGCTACAAGATGGATAACATTATATGTTTTGAAGGAAAGATCAGAAGTGTTTGGAGCTTTCAAGCATTTTCATGCATATGCAGAGAAAGTCACAGGTCAAAATCTTAAAAGACTGCGGTCTGATGGAGGGGGAGAATACTTCTCCCAAGAGTTCAATGATTATCTTTGGAATGCAGGTATTAAGAGGGAAATAACATGTAGGTACAACCACAACAAAATGGTGTAGTAGAAAGGAGAAATAGGACTTTGGTTGAGTTTGCTAGAGCTATGCTGAAGGAGAAGAATTGTCCAAATTATCTTTGGGCTGATGCTATAAATACAGCTACATATCTTGTGAATAGATTACCATGTGCAGCTCTCAATGGAATGACTCCATATGAAGCTTGGTGGGGTAAGAAACCAACACTAGATCATTGTAAAGTGTTTGGATCAATTGCATATGCTTATGTGCCATCACAAGTTAGACATAAACTTGAACCAAAGGCAGAAAAATATGTGTTCATTGGTTATGATGAAAAACAGATGGGTTACAGGTTGTGGAATCCTTTAACCAAACAATTTCTTGTTTCTAGAGATGTTACATTTGATGAAAAAAAATTTGGTATGCATATCAAAGTCATACAACTGAAGAATTTGAAGAAGAGGTAAGAAGATGTGAGAAAGGAAAATCAATTGTGTAGGTAAATAGAGATGAAGACTATATGCAAGCAAGTATATCCAGAAGTCGATTAACAAGAAGGAATGAAGAAGCTCCTATATTTGATGAAGAAGTGTATCCAGACACTTATGAAGTATGTGAACCAACAAGGTCAAGCAGGACTAGAAGACAACCAGAAATGTATTCTTATGATACTTCTTACATAACTTAGAAGAGCTATACATATATGGTCAAAGATGATGAAGGAGCTCATAACTATGATGAAGCTAAAGGTAAGAAGCAATGGGAAGAACCAATGAAGGAAGAGTTCAATGCACTGGAGGAGAACAAGACATGGGAACTTGTTCCTAAACCAAATGGTAAGAAAGTAATTGGAAATAAATGGGTTTATAAAGTGAAGAAGCTTGCAGATGGAAGTATAGCCACATACAAAGCTAGACTGGTTGTGAAAGGTTATGCCCAAACCTATGGCATAGATTATGATGAGACATTCAGTCTTGTAGCTAAGATGTCAACTATAAGGACAATCATTGCTATTGCAGCTTCAAAAGGATGGACCCTAAGTCAATTGGATATAAAGAATGCATTCTTGAACGGATACATATCAGATGAGGTATACATGGAACAATCTCAAGGGTTTATAGATTCCAGGTATCCAAATTTTGTTTGCAGGTTGAGAGAGCACTCTATGGATTGAAGCAAGCTCCAAGAGCATGGAACTATAGGGTGGTGAAGTATCTTAATGATCTTGGATATCAAAGTTCAAAAGCAGATCCAAGTTTACTCATCAAAAGAATAGAGGAAGGTACAATCTACATTTGTATTTATGTAGATGACATTATAATCATAGGTACTTCAGATGAAGGAATCAAGGAGGTAAAGAGATTACTCGAGAAAGAGTTCAAGATCAGTGATCTAGGAAAGTTGTCATACTTTCTTGGTATGGACGTCACCTATACAGATCATGGCATATATGTATCACAAGAAAGGTATCTTCTGAATTTATTGAAGAAGTTTGATATGGAAAATTGCAGAGAAGCTTCAACTCCACTTGAAGTTAATCACAAGCTTAGTAAATATGATGGTGCAGAATACAAAGATATGAGGAAGTATCAATCTCTTGTGGGTAGTTTGATTTATGATACACTAACAAGACCTGATCTTAGTTATGCAGTGGGAGTTTTTTCACAATTCATGCATTGTCCAAAGGACCCACATTGGATTGCAAGTCAAAGAGTTCTCAGATATATCAAAGGAACTATAAAGGAAGGATTATATTATCCTTTTACATCAGATTTGAAGTTGAGAGCCTATAGTGACTCAGACTGGGCAGGTAACCAGGATGACAGAAGATCAACTCATGGCTACATGATATACATTGGTGATAAGCTTGTAAGTTGGTGTTCAAAGAAACATGCAGTAGCATTATCATCAACTGAAGCTGAGTACAAAGGACTTGTGGAAGCAGCTAAGGAGGTCATATGGATGCAGACATTATTCAAAACCTTGGGCATTGATCAAGGTATACCTACAATACATGGAGATAATACGAGTTCACTTTATCTTGCAGCAAATCCAGTATTTCATGCAAGAACAAAACATATAGAGATACAATATCATTTCCTGAGAGAAAAGGTAATGGAGAAAGAATTGAAGTGGAGTACATTTCTACAAAAGATCAGATAGCAGACATAATGACAAAGAGCTTGGATGGTGTGAAGATCAACAGATTCAAAAGCATGGTAAGAGTAAAAAAAAAGAAGATGATATGAAGAAACAGAGAATGTCAAATAGTGATTGAGGGGGAGCTGTTGGAGAAACAATCACTAA
Organism: Ceratopteris richardii; assembly: GCA_020310875.1. Classification (NCBI taxonomy): domain Eukaryota; kingdom Viridiplantae; phylum Streptophyta; class Polypodiopsida; order Polypodiales; family Pteridaceae; genus Ceratopteris; species Ceratopteris richardii. The sequence continues at coordinate 48,394 of MU261877.1, forward strand.
TTGGACATATATTTGAAGGTCAAAGCTTTAAAAGAAAACCACATGGCTATGTTAAGGGACAAATTCACAAGTGTATTATATTTGTAAAGTTAGTTCACTTTACTTCTAGAAGTTTTTTAAAAATCACGAGAATAAGAAAAACTATATAAGTTAGTTTGTATCAACTGGCGCGAGGGCGAAGACAATGAGAGATTGAGTTAGAACTGATTTTGTATGAGTGAGAATAGTCGGGCTTCTCTGCATGAGAAAGCACCTGTGCATTTCTGAGTTTTCATAGTTATGGAAAGAGTTTATTAAACTTCTGTGTATAAGTCTTCTTCTTCCATCTCCAGATTTTGTTTTGTGTGAAATGATTTCAGAAGTTGAAGTTTTCCAAGCAAGTCAATGCTTGGCATCGAGTTTGTGTTGATAAGTCCTTGTTTTATTCTCTGAGTGTTATGTACTGCTAGAACTTCTTAAAACATGAGGTTTGTGGAGCAACTCGATGCCTGGCATCGAGTTTCAGCATAAAGTCGATGCCTCGCATTGACTTCCCACATAAAAGTGGTCATGCTCATGTCTTGTGTTCATAGGGTAATTTTGGCGCTAAAAAAATGGCTAAAAAAGCTCAAAGTCGATGCCTAGCATCGACTTTTGGTTGCAAGTCAATGCTAGGCATCGAATTTTCATTTTTAGACACTCAGAATTACTAAAAGAGGCAAAATTTCTAGTTTTGGAAAGTCATACATGGTGATCTTGTGAAGGTCATAGCTTGAGTTCTAGAGATCTCTTTCTTGCAAATAATAGGTTGTTGGAAAGCTCTTATCTTCTACTTTCATACACCAAAAGCTCTTGGAGAAATAGTATTTTAGCTAAGAGAAATTAGCAAAATACTAAAGGTATGTCATTTCAGTGAATGGAATGTTCTGAAGAAGTAAAGTTCTTGGTTTTGGCTATCATTTCTCAAAGTTGGAGTGGCAATGAGTTAATGGTGACCATAGAGGTGTTCTAGTGTCACATTAATTCATTTCTTGTGGTGTTTTACACATCAACAGAAGGTAATACATGTCTACCTGTCACTTATAATGGGTACATGACCAAGGCTATACTAGACACAGGAGGAGTAGGAATTGCCACCAAGGAGATTTGGGAGAAATGGGGAAAGCCTTCCTTACGACCCACACGCATGAAGCTCCAATTAGCAGACGGTCATGTGGAGAAAACCTTAGGAATATTAAAAAAGATCAAATTAACCACCTGTGGAGTTGAATTTGAACACACATTAGCCATCTGCAAATTTGAAAAGGCTAACAATTATGAAATGATATTAGGACGACCTTTCATGAGACAAATGCGGATAGTGCAAGACTGGGGATGAGATTCGTTATACCTGCAACATCAAGGAAATACCACCAAGATAAACTTGCATACATTTTCATATAGAGATTTACCCCCACTACAGTGGAATCCCATACACAAGGAGGAAGATGACCTATCTATTCATAGCGCTGGAACAAGCGATCAATCATGGATGCACAAGGACGCCCAATTATGGATGTGCAAAGAAGCCAAGAAGGAGGATAATAAAAGGCAGTTGTGGCCAATAGGACATCCTAACTACTGACCTGTAGAGGACCCAATGTATATGCCTCAAATCTTCCTTAATGAAACATTTGAACCGCATGGATGGATGGAAATCTTAGCAACCTTGGATGTATGTGTGAATGAAGAAGTTTTGACGATGAATGAATGCGTGGATGAAGAAGGCTATGACATAAATTTGTACATGGTTGTCCTTCAAGCAGTAGAAGCAGGGGAAGTATTGGAAAAGGAATGGAAAGAAGAATACGAGAGCGTAGAGATGGAACCGGAGTTTGACTATGAAGAATGTTACCTAGAAGCTATTCATACTGAAGACAAGTATGGAATGACCAAAGTGTTAGCAATAGAAGCAGCCCCCATAGTACAGAAGCAAGAGGAAAGTGAGAGTAAAATCGGACCAAATCCTGACCTTTTTGAGGTTCCGGAGCATTTTAAAGGTACGAAGTAGAGGAGATAAAGATAGCCATTCAGATGCCTAAGAGAGAAGCTAGAGAAGGAGAAGCGTACGACAACAAAGAACAAACAAAAAAGATCATAGTAACAATGGAAGATGGAGAAGAAAGATGTACATACATAGATAAAGATGTGTCAACTGAGGAGGAAGAAGAATTAATACAATTGATCCGAGAATATCGAGATGTATTTGCATGGACATATAAGGATCTCAAGGGTGTGGAACCCTCTATTTGCTCTCATAGAATACCAATGACGGCGGAGGCCAAACCATTGAATCAACACCCTTATACATACAATGAGGTCTATGTTGATAAAATAAAAGAAGAAATAGACAAGCTACTAGCGGCAGGATTCATATATGAAATAGAACATACCGAGTGGGTATCGCCACTATTAGTTGTGCCCAAGAAGAATGGAAAACTCAGAGTATGCATTAACCTGAAAAAAGTGAATGCAGCCACGATTCACGATAGCTACCCTTTACCCATCATTGACCATCTATTGGAAAGAGTTGCAGGAAAAGAAGTCTATAACTTCTTAGACGGATTCTCTGGATACAACCAAGTAGCTATTGCTACGGAGGATCAACATAAGACCGCATTCATGATTGAATGGGGAGTCTATGCTTTCCGAGTGATGCCTTTTGGAATCCCTAATGCACTTGCTACTTTCCAATGATTGATGTGTCATGTTTTCAAAGAATTCCTGAAGAAGAGCACGGAAGTGTATGTAGATGACCTATGTACATATTCAAATCAAAGACAAGACCACATTATTGAATTGCGAAAGATATTTAATAAATGCCGACAATATAGAGTCTGTCTGAACCCTGAGAAGTGTGTCTTCATGGTAAGACAAGGGAAGATCTTAGGACACATAGTCTCTAGAAATGGAATATCCACAGATGAAGACAAGATTAAAGTAATTTTGGAGCTTCCTAGACTGACGAATGCGAAAGAGGTGCAAGCATTTATGGGACATTGTGGATACTACCGTCGATTTATCCACATGTACGCCATAATTGCCAAACCCTTGTATGGACTCCTAACTCAATTCACTTGGACTGATGAATGCGAAAAGGCATTTAACGAGTTAAAAAGGCGACTTAGCACGGCCCCAATTATGAAAACACCAAATTGGAACAAGCCTTTTCATATTTATGTGGACGCTTCTAATTACGCAATAGGGTGTATCTTAGCCCAACCTGCAGATGAAGAAAAGTTAGATCACCCAATTGCCTATGTGAGTAGACAACTGAACCAAGCTGAGAGGAACTATACAACTACAGAGCGAGAGGGATTAGGAATGGTCTATGCAGTGAAAAAATTTAGACACTATCTCTTAGCCAACAAGTTCAAGTTCTTCATAGATCATCATGCATTATTGTACTTGGTCAATAAGCCCTGTAACACGGGAAGACTAGTAAGATGGTTTCTACTATTGATGGAGCTCGACTTCGAAGTAATAGTGAAAAAGGGAAATACCCATGTAAGAGCAGATCACCTCTCTAAGTTAACACATGGAGAACCACCAAGTGGAGTGCTCGACGATCTGCCTGACACTTACCTATTTAACCTGGAAGTGTGTCCAAAATGGGCAGAAAAACTAATTCCGATACTCACTCATGGCCCACTACACTCAATCAATAAAGAAAGTAAGAAGGAAATTCTACAGTCAAGGAATTCGCACATTATTGCGGGAAGTGTGTACTATAAGGAACCCAGCGGTGTACTACTAAGATGTGCTGAGGAAGACAAACAATTGAAGCTAATTGAACAAGCTTATGTGAACAAATGGAGGATACACAAAGGAATTCATGGAACTATTAGGGAATTAAAACGATTAGGAGTAAACTGGCCTGACATGCCTAAGGATGTCCATGACTATGTGAGTAACTGCGCAGAATTCTAGGAGATGATCCCTGAGGATCATACATCCATACCTTCCTCAACAATAGCACCCAATTGGAGCAAAACATTGGTAAAATTCCTAAAGACAAGAGAACATGAGGAAGGAGTTAGCTTGGCAAGAAAACGATCCCTAGAGGAAATGAGCAAGGATTATGTACTCATGGGAAGACACTTGTTTAGGAGAGGAAAAGACAACCAATTACGACTATGTGTGCATGAAGGAGAATATTTACCCATATTAGAGATGGCACACGCAGGTGCGGCAAGAGGTCATTTCTCAATCGAGAGAACCGTGAAAATGATCCTCTTTGCGGGCTTGTGGTGGCCAACTTTACATATGGATGCGGAGACCTATGTACGAAGCTGCGAGACATGCCAAAGGGCTAAATACCCGATTCAGAGAGATGACATGCCATTGAGACCTATGGTTTGTGCCAGAGCCTTTTCCAAATGGGGTATAGATTTTGTAGGACCCATTAATCCACCAGCCAAAGGGTCTCATGCCGAATATATCATAGTAGCCATCGATTATTTGACAAAATGGGTAGAGGCAAAGGCAACTAGAAGAAGCGATGCTCAAACCACTGCTAAGTTTCTTTTTGAGCATATATTCACTCGTTTTGGATTACCAATTGAGATTGTGAGTGACCGAGGAACGCACTTCATTAATGAAGTAATAGAGTCTCTAATGAATGAGTTTTTAATGATCCATAAAAAATCAGCCCCATACCACCCCCAAGCCAATGGTCAAGCGGAGAGTTCCAATAAGGTGTTATGCACAATATTGGCAAATATTGTCAATAATGGAAGGTCTGACTAGGACAAAAAATTGCATCATGCAATTTGGGCCTTCAGAGTCGCATACAAGACTGCCATTGGAACTACCCCATTAAATCTAGTATACGGACAGAACACAATTCTGCCAATTGACTTTTTGATACCCACTCTGAGAGTAGCCCAGCAATATGAATGGACAGGACATGAATTATCCGAGCAACTAGACCAAATTGAGAAGTTACATGAAACTAGAATACAAGCGGTAGCAAGTATTTATGCGGCTAAGCAAAGACAAAAGGCATATTATGATGCACACATAAAAGACAAGAGACTAAAAGAAGGAGACTTGGTCCTAGTCTACACCTTGAAGCAACATGCCAAGAAATTACAAAAACGTGGATATGGACCTCTAATCATTAATAGGATCTCTACGAGTGGAGCAGTTAATCTAGCCACTCTGGATGGAGATATTCTTCCTAACTACATAAGTGGAGGTAGAGTGAAACAGTTCATGGAGCCATTGACGGATCAAATGTTAGCACGTCTCGTAGGTGCGCAAAATAGGAAGAAAGAGGAAGAGCGGATTAGAGAAGAGGCACGACAAGAAGCCTTGGAACATACTAAGAAACGGAAAGAATGGATTAGGCAACGAGAGGAACGGTATCTCCAAGGAGAAGAGCCTATCCCCATGGCTAATTACCAGGTCCATAAGTCTGACACGACTAATGTCAACATGTCCCAGCCTTATTTAAACCTAGAAATTGGAACAACGGAGTATTGGTTGATAGATGCCTTGATAGACTCAGGAGCAGGACTCAGTTGCATACGAAATATGGTCATCCAAGATCTTCAAATGATTATGACACCCACAAAAGCTCATATGATAGGAATTGGAGGTCAAGCCATAGCATGCATTGGAGAAGCCATAGTGTCCCTCCACTTAGGAAATTCAACTATGGAACAACGAATCCTAGTGTGCAAAGATGAAGACTTAATAGAAAACTTGATACAAGGACAATACTAGATCATTGAGAATGAAGTAAGCATCCACCTAATGCAAGGATACATTTCAGCCAAGATAGGGCACAAGGAAATTTTTAGTCTATTAGGGGAGAAACCCTCACAGAAACTGGAAGTCATCGAAAGTGCGGAAGAACTCAAAAAAGAGCATGTAGAAAATGATTCCAGCCCCAATCTCTCAGAAGCAGGTCCGAAAGAAGAAGAAATTTCAAACCCTAACATATCCATGGAAGAAGTAGATTCTTCCTATTTAATTGATGAATAGAAAGAAAACAATGAGATCAACACTCTTAGAGTTTCTCACATGAAAGAAGGATCACCAACTTGGAAGACCACCATCAACTACTCGCATTCAGGAAAGTTCAACTTCAAATGGGTGCGCAAGGATCAAGTGAAGGAATCAGAGATCGCAACACCAGCTCATAAGGAGGAAAAGGTAGACAAGAATTCTTCTTCAACGAAATCTGAACCAAAACGACTCTTGCAAATATGGCTCCCTAGGCCTTTGATTGAAGCTCAAAAAGCACGACGACAAATATGGATTCCAAAGAATGTTCAACAAGTGGCACGATAGGAAATTGATAACAAAAAAGAAACAACCTATCGACGAGATAGCAGTGCGAAACCAAACAAGACCACACAAGTACATCGGAAAAGCAAGATTGTAGCTAAGAAGACGACGGCGATTCAGTAAGCTACACCAAGGAAAAGGCGACATGATGAGAGGACGAGAGCTCATACCTCAATGCTCCAGTGGATATGGAAACCAAAGAAAGTGCATGAACCTGAACAAGAGAACCATCAAGCTCCCAATTGCACTCATGAAGTATCAAATGCACCTAAAGTATGCATAATAGGGCCGCATTACGAGGCGAGACATTTGACACTTGATATAATAGAATTAGTGGTGCACATCCTCCAATGGGGAATAGGTCGTAGCTTCAACTTCCTTAGGAATGGACCTCCTATGTAAATAAATAAATGCTTCGGCTATACTAATCCTTGTTTTCTTTCAGAAAAGAAAAGAAAATTATGCGGTAAGAGATCTTACTCATGCAAGCAGGGAGAACGGAGTGACAAAACGAATGACATGTCACTACAATACACAGCACAATTGCTATATCTCCTATTGAAGCTAATGCTCTGTTCATTACAAGTGCAGATGGCCTCCGAAGATTCTGAAGCAACCATTCAGGAGGAAGTGATGGAATTTCCTCTACAAAGCGTGACTAAAGCAAAGGGACACTGGTTTAGAGAAGATCAACCGTCTGGGGAGTATCTCTTCTTGGTGACCATCAAAATCCTGGACACGGATCATCAGTTCCCGATTATGTCCCAAGATTTTAAAGTGGTGCATGAGCTTCCGTCTACCATTGACATCATGAAGAAAGGGGGCATCCACAAATATTTTGAATTACCAATCTACAAGCCCGACTTTCAAAGGTGCATGCAAGTTATGAATACATTGCAGCCAACACTACATGATCCATTGGTGCCAGAGGCCAGAGTCATCGATGCAGTAGGTGAATGGGTCGTGATTCAGTTTACACATGATTTAATCAAAGAAGCTTTTGGATGGGAGAAGGATGGAACTACTATATTAAAAGAAGAAAGTCGAGGGGCAAAGACCAGAACCTTTATTGACATCAATTGAATTGACATGGAAGAAGAAGTCAGACTCATTCATCAGTACTTCTACTTTCCTAATATGCATCGATACACTCCTCCTCAGAAGATCATCATCCAGCTGCTATCACACGCTATCAAACAAATTGGAAATCAAATTAACATGACTCCATACATACAAGAAAGGCTATTCAAGGCAAAAAAGTAGTGGAATCACAAGAAGTTCCTGAACGGCAGTGTAGCTCTGACCATCTTGATATATCATGCCTTAGGTATTAGAGAGCACCTCCAAGAAATGCCATCATCGACAGCCATGGCTAAATATGCCAAGGTCGCCACAGTCCCAAGAAAGAAAAAAGGAGTCAAGATCATGGAGGAGGCAGAAACTAGCTCTCAACCCAAAATGAGAGGTACAAAGCGATTAAGGGAAGTAATGCAAGTAGAAGCTGAAGTCCCAGCCACAAAAAGGGTACATGTGTTTCCGAAGACAAGGGTTGAAGAGCACCGACCAATTACAAAGGAGGAATTAACAAGATCCCTGGAAGACACACATCAATACACATAAGGTCAAGTTAATCTACAAGTGGAAGGGCACCATTACCAGTAAGCCCAACAAGAGATGGAAGTAAAAAAGAGGCTAACCAAGGTGCATCGGTACAGAGAATTAGAGTTGGTCAATTCAAGCTCCTCTTGAGATACACAAGAAGAGCCTGACACCTCCCTATTGAATATGGATATTCAAAGTGAGTCAAAAGATGATAGACAATGGGAGGAATTAAATGAAGTAAACTACAATGCAAAAGAAGAGAGCACGAAGGTAAATGACACACCCATCAACCTCAATCAAGACACCGTAGGCAAAGAGGTATCCCAAGAAGGGATACATGTCATCAAAATAAATGAGACCTCCAAAATTTAAATCCAAGAGGCCACGCTTGCAGGAGAGGAGTCATTCAAGAATCCCAAGGAAGAACCGAAAGAAACTACGGTGGAAGAATCAGGACCCTTCACTCCAATAAGGGTTGTGGCAGAAACCTCCCCCATGGATGTTACATTTCAAGGGAGTGCCACGAAAATTATCGATCTAGACGAAGAAAGAAAAGAAACAGACATACAACTACAAATTAGACAACCACATAATGAGACTATACATGTGGAGCATGGAAAGGATGTACAAACAGGGGAGGCTCCGAGCATTCCAAAAACATGGTTGAATGTCGATGTCGCTCAGCTCAAGCCAGTGGTGCAACATATGATCAAAACTACTATGGATACGCAACAATTGATGCTTAAAGCTGACGCTGACTGTGATAAAGTGATGCAGGAAAAGTATGAACTTCATGAAATGGGCAAGAAACTTTCAGCACAATTAAGGCTAGCACAGGAGCACATAACACATAAAGAAAATGAAGTTCACGAGGCCAAGCAACAATGCAAAACTTTAGAGACAAAAAATGAGAAATTAAAAGAACAACTACAGGAGTTACAGAAGAATTATGAGGCTAGTGAGACCGAGAAGACACGGATGAATGCACAAAGCAGAATATTGGAATCACAAATCAAGATATACATGGATGAGGCAGAGAACTTAAGGAACAGAAACAAGGAGCCGATGACAACTCTTCTGAGTAATCAACCTATAGAGGTTCAGGAAATGCCCAAAAAAGACATAAAGGCTCTAGAGGAAAAGATAGCCAGGTATGAAGATCAACTCAAGCAGGAGCAGGCAATCATTGTCGAATGGGAGAAAAGATACATGGATGATACGGCGACACTAAGGACAAAATGGAAAAAGGCCGAAAATAGATATCTTGTGCAATGTAAAGAAGACACTGATCAACTCGCTGTCATGGCAGAAGAAATCCAAAAGAATAAGGAAACGATTTTGAAGGCCAACGAAGAGATTAAGCAAAAAGAGGAGATGATAAAGCAACTGCAAAATCAGCTCACACAAAAGACGACAGAGGGGACACCAGTAGTTCCAAACTCCACAGCGGCTACTGAGGAGATTGAGGTACGTCCTCTCTCTCCCCCCTTACATCATTCACCGATAAGGGAGGAAACGGAGATCCACTCTGAACGTACTCATCGGGATATTGTAGAATTAAGCCGACATGAGAGGGCACTATTGGTGTCCTAGCTTACTACAGAATTTGAAGATCAGATAATAAAGGTCATGAAGGAAGCTCAGATTGAAAGCAAAAATTTAGAACAAATATTGAAACCATTTAATGTACCATATGGACTCCTTAAAGACCAAACACGGGAATACATAAAGACCATGACAAATAAAGAGCCTGACAACAACCTCCAGTTCAGCAATAATACATTCAACTATACTCAAGAGGAATTTGAAAGAGTTGACCCTATATGGAGGCAAAAAATTTTGGAAAAGAACCCTACATTGTGGGTACAATGGGAAGCATTGCCATATGCCCTTCAGATAAACCCATCTTTTTGTCAACTACCACGCAGACGATCCTGGTCGCATTTTTGGGAAGGACAGCGCGAGGGTAGCATTAATAATCAATGGCTCAATTATCCACTCTGTTGGAGAAACACTCACTAATTGGACATATATTTGAAGGTCAAAGCTTTAGAAGAAAACCACATGCCTATGTGAAGGGACAAATTCACAAGTGTATTTATTTGTAAAGTTAGTTCACTTTAGTTCTAGAAATTTTTTAGAAATCACGAGAATGAGAAAATCTATATAAGTTAGTTTGTATCAACTGACACGATGAGAGAAGACAATGAGAAAGTGAGTTAGAACTCATTTTGTATGACTGAGAATAGTAGAGCTTCTCTGCATGAGAAAGCTCCTGTGGATTTCTAAGTTTTCATAGTTATGGAAAGAGTTTATTAAAGTTCTGTGTATAAGTCTTCTTCTTCCATCTCCAGAGTTTGTCTTCTGTGAAATGTTTTTTAAAAGTTGAAGTTTTCCAAGCAAGTCGATGCCTAACATGGAATGTATGTTGAAAGGTTGAGTTTTATGCGGGAAGTCGATGCCTGACATCGAATCTTGGCTGATAAGTCATTGTTTTCATTCTCTGAGTGTTACCTGTTGTTGAATCTTCTAAAAACATGAAGTTTGTGGAGCAACTCGATGCCTGGCATCGAGTTTCAACATAAAGTGGATGCCTGGCATTGACTTCTAGCATAAAAGTGCTTCATTCATATCTTGTGGTTAAACGTGCCTATTTCAAGAACAAAAAAGTGGTTGAAAAAGCACAAAGTCGATGTCTGGCATCGACTTTTGGTTGCAAGTTGATGCTAGGCATTGAATTTTCATTTTTGGACAATCAGATTTACTAAAACAGGCAAAAATTCTACTTTTGGAAGTCATACAAGGTCATGTTGTGAAGGCTATATCTTGAGCTCTAGAGATCCGTTTCTTGCATATGTATAGCTTGTTGGAAAGCTCTTCTCTTCTAATTTCATTTACCAAAGGATCTTGGAGAAATAATATTTGACCTAAGAGAAATTAACAAAATACTGAAGGTATGTCATTTCAGTGACTAGGAATTTCTGTAGAAGCAAAGTTCTCGGTTTAGACTATCATTTCTCAAATTTTGGAGTGGCAATGAGTTAATGGTGACCATAGACGTGTTCTAGTGTCACATTAATTCATTTCTTGAGGTGTTTTATACATCAACACACTCTTACCAAGTCCATCGCATAATTATCTACCAATGGAAGAATACATGGTGGAAAGCATGGAATTTTGGATTGTTAGATATGCCACTGTACCGGATTTAGCGGTAAAAATGACTAATAAGATTTTCAGAATGCTACTTATAGTTATTAAAGTCTTCCAACATGCCAAATATACATTTTTGAACTTCATCGGCATTACACAGGGATCAGAAGCACTTGTTTTTTATCTTTCAACTATCCCTAGCCGATTAACAATTATGGCATACTATTCACGGCTTATGTTTTTGCCAAGCACGTATATGCAGACATTTGAAGAAGCATTTTTTACTGGCTTCTTTGAAATTGATTCAGAAATTTTTGTAAAAATGACTTCAAATCTTAATGCAAGACTGGTGGCTTATGAAACTAGCTTCTTTACGGATCACTGACAAGCACCAGAGGATGGAGTGAAGTCAAGCCAGTGGAAAGAGTTCATGATATGTCACGCTAATCTGCTTAATCAACGAGAGCAAGCAGCAATTCAAACGTACTCACGTCGCCACAAAAAGCCTGTCGGGGACGATAGAGTTCAGGAGGAGGGACATGTGGAAGGGGAATCAAGCAAAAAGAGAAGAAGAAGAAAATCAAAGAATAATGTTGCTCAATAAGGAATAAAGATCATCAAGACAAAGAACGACTCTCTGCCCAAAGCCCCACAGGGGCACGCATCAGGCAACAACACCAAAGGCCCAAATCCTGAGGAGTGGAATTAAAGAAAGATAACAACCAAGACATTTCATGGGAGGTTGCACACAGCTTCCTCATCCACTAGGAGCTGGCGATGAAGCGAAACAAGTCGAGGAGAGAGACAGAACACATAGGACACTTCATCGGATAAGATAACCAATTGTCTGAAGGTCCTAGGTATCTCCTCATCCACTGGATGCGTGCGATGGCAGAAGGCAAATAGGCTCAGTGCAACACAATAAGGGAAAGCACGTAGAAGGGAAGGATGGACCAGGGCCAGGAAGTAACCATGAAGAAGTGCAAGACAATACTTGGCAGGTAATAATCCTCCCACTGATGGCGTGCGTGGCATCTCGACTTAATACAGCAACCCTGAAATGTGATATAAGGAATATCAAGGGGCAAACAGAAGCAAAGGACATACCTCGGATAAAATAACAAACTGTCTGACAGTCCTTGTGGACCACTGGGTGCGTGTATTCAGAAGTCTTAGACAAGCTACAAACGAGAAGCAAAAGCCTGTCAAGGGACGACAGAGACAAAGATGGGGAGAGTGTTGCAGAGCAAAGAGGCACGAAAGAGGATCCCCAAAATTTTCAAATTAATGGGCATATTTTTCTTCTTCAAAGTCTTAGGAAATTCCCTCAAGCCATGTAAATGCACTAGAGGAGTCCTCTAGATGCATAATCCCAAATCATTGTAATATATTTCTTGTAAAATAGTAGGAGAATAGAAATTAGTCAATAAAGTACTGGTCACTTGTGTGAAAGGACCATTTTTAGGGCACATATATATAAGTCACTTTGTGACTCTTTGTAGGTACTTTTTTGCCATTGTGAAGAAGAAGAGCTGGACAATTTTGAATTTGCTTCTTTCCTACAGATTTCTACCTTCTCTATGATCTTAGGTGTGTGTGTAACGCTTGCAATGTGTGTGTAGGATTGTTGTCTACCCCTCCCCCCTGTTTTTGGGCTACTGTAGTGTGTGTGTGAGCTAGTACGAGTTGTGGAGTGAGTGTGTGTGCTTCTTGCCATTCACTGTTTTGGTCATAACTTGAAGCACGATTGTCAAAATCGAGTGGAACTACCTCCAATAGATGCGTCTTGTCGAGAGCTTTGAAATGAACTTGCTATTGGCCATATTCAAAGTTTGGATATGGGAGAAATCCTCGATTTAGTGAAAATTGCTGTAAGTGGTATCGTGACAGAGACTTTCAGTAATTAAGTGAGTTGGAGAGGTAGGTTAGTCTTTTCTCATGCATGTGAGCTGAACCACTTCATTTTCCATCACATTAGCACAAGTCCTCATACACTTGGTTAGGTCGGTTCGTCGGATTGACAAATAAGCATGTGTCAATTCCCCACTATATGCACTTGTGTGGCAAATGAGATTTAGTCTCTTTGGCACAAGTCCCTAAGACTTTTGACTTAGGTACACAACATATATGAGAAAAAATCCAACTTCATAACACTCCAAATGATTGCAGAGAGCCTAAAATATTCCAACTGAGCAATACAATGGGATAGCATGCCATTCTAGAGGCTAGAAGAAATCAACACAAGAAATACTAATCGACACAAGGAATGTTATAACAATGAAAAACTCTTTACAAGAGAAGTTCTATAGACAGGCAACATAGTCCAAGAGAAATGCAATAGAAATGCAACAAACTGGCTACTCAATCACTCTATAATGTTAATAGCCAAGTCCACTAGGAGCCCAACACTCTGTATAATCACCACAGAGTGACCTCAACAACAATGTGCAAGTAGCAATAGAGGGCGGAGAGTGATGAGGAAATAGCCTCGACTAACATCAACAATACCAGAGAAATATGACGATGATGATCCAATGAGTGCCAAATCACTATTTATATAGACTACTAAAGAGTGGCCATGCCGAGTGTCAGCCTTAACTACCATACACACCCCAAGTGGTGAAGGAAGCCTAATTTAGTAGTCTCCCTATTGGAAGATCCCATGAGGAGCATAATTGGTAGGCACCCAATTTACATAATGAAGGTGAACAATTCGCATTCAGAAGAAGTAGTCACCCATCTCTTGGGGAATCGCAAAAAACAAGAGGTGTAGTCACCCATTCTTAGTAAAGCGAAGAAGAAGGAGGCATCCATTTCGGGTTGTAGAGGCCAATTTGGTAGTCTTCCATCTGCATATCCATGTTCTGCCTGAATTCCCCAAATGGTAGTTGCCTATGTGTGAATTGGTAGACACCCATGGTACCAAAGGAGAGGTAGTCGCCCAACATTCATGGATGGAGCTATACGATGTTGCTAGAAGGGTGTCACCCTATGCCCCAAGATGAATGGAACACACTTTGGTAGTCTCCCAAGTAGAGGATGCCAACCAATGGGCATCACCAATTCTGGAGGAAAGCCATATTTGGGCATCACCCATACTATGATGTAGAGCATACTTAGGCATCGCCTCATCTACTATATGATCCGAGATTGGCTTGTCACCCATGTGCCTTGATGGAGCCACAAGGTGTCACACAAAATGTTCAAGGAGCTATATGAGTGCCCCAAGTCGAGCTTCACATGCCTAGATATGGTGTCACACCAAAATGGGTGTCACCCCATTTGGTACCATTTTATTGTGATGAGGAGAAGAATTGGCACCACCAAAATGGTACTCCCAACAATATATGTCCTCCTAATCAATCCCACATTAGTGGTGGTAAAGAAGAGATGTTTCCCCCAATTCACGCTATGTTCAAAAGGAGGGCATATCCCAAATTTGAGTCCAATCATCATGCTTGAATGTACCATTAGGTAGTCCCCTGATTTTCATGGCTACATGCATAAGTAGTCACCCTTCTCCTTAATATGCCATGATATGCTTATATAGTAGCCACCCAAGTAACCAATTAATTGCATGCTTACCCTTGGTGGTGGCCTCATCCAAATTATCATTGAGAGCTTACAAAAGGGTACTGGCCTAGCCACCAGAGAGCAATGTGGAGAAAATGTTTCCTTAAAAAAAAGAAGGGGCTTCCAAGCACCTAAAGTGGAGAGAATACCATGTCTAGGAAGATCACGTGCTCTATAGAACCCCACATCAAAACTTTGCACTATCTTGGTGCAACCACTCATTTATTTTCTTATTGAAATAAACAAAATGAACTGCAGAAAATGAAATGAACAGGACTATGTTATCTATAGTGAGTGACTCTGTTCCTACTTGATTCAGATAAAATTAAACTCCACCCTGGTAGTGCAATCCAGGGGTTTCTTGTCCTCCTCCCATTCTTCTAGCTGCAAAGATCCACAAACATTTGTTCTTTGGCCCCCGAGTATTGGCCATAAGTCCTCCTCTTTACTTGTCTTCATGTGATCAAATCTCTTTAAAGCTATAGTGTCTCTCTTCCTAATTCTCTTTTGACCCATAGTGTTCGTCTTCTTGGATGCTCCTATCTTTGTATTCGCATTCCTCCTTAGAGTACTAGGAGTACATTGCAAGTAAGGCTTTGTCTTCCAATGATATTCTCCAGCTTGAGTGTGATTCTTTCTGAATTTCTTCCTTGCCCTAGCTTCACTATAATTTGAGATGAACCTTACCCTTGTGATATGTTTACAAGGTACTAGTGTAGCTCAAGCGTAAGCACCACCTCCTATACTTGTCAATCAGCGGAGACGTGAGGACTGGTATGAAAACCACGAGCGAGTGAAGGCACAAGTGTGTGAGTGAAAGCACACAAGCATGCACACACATACACACACACACACACGCACAGAAGGCAAGATCAAAGAGAGGAACAGTGGAAAACTTTGATTACAAAGGAAGTCTCTTACAAAAGCTCTATTCTCTAACAAAACTGACGTAAAAAATGAGCTCTCTAGCTCTTTTTATAGTTTTTTGAGTAGTTTTGGCCCTATCTAGACTTAGTGTCCGTCCTAGTTAAAAATTAGGGTCCAAGGCTTATTTGAGGGCTCAAACGAAGTCTAAAAATTATGAAAATTGGTAGGATGATACTTCTAATAATCCTCAAGCTGGAGGACTCCTCGGCTTGAACAAAATGAGTTATAAAAATATGAAATGGTATTTACAATGGCTTTTAGTGATGAAGATCACTATTTTTATAGGGATTTCTTATGAAAATTTGACATACACTTCTTGGAGCTCCCTATGTGCTCCTTCTTCTTGTGTTTCCAATTCTCTGATGTATTTATTATGCTTGTACTTAACCTTGAGCTTCAATAGGTACCATATTGATTTTTCTATTTGATTTGCTCACGTAATAGTTTTGCGTCTCTTCAAGCTGCATGTCTTGCAAGAATGCTTTTCTTCACTAATAGGAACATGAATAGTACTTACTCATGCTCTATGATTGGCTCATTGGTCCACTCTGATGAAATTTTCAGAAGTAGCACATCCTTCGGTACCACTAAATCATAGGGTGTAGCCTGAGGTTCCTTGTCATATTCTACAATATTTAAAACAACATCCAAATAATTATTGACCTGGGTTTGTTCACTTGGAGAAAAGAGTGTAGTGATCCTCTTTGGTAAAAAATGACCATTGAGGTAAAGCGGACCACTTGGTGGTTTTTGCCTCTCTCAAGATGCCTGCAAAAATCAAAGTTGACCGCCTTGCTCCTGAGAAGGAGTCAGTTCCAAAGAGAGAATCAGCCCATTTTGGCCTAGGGAAGGTGCCTTGTATACTTGGCCACTACCTGCTAGGTGCCCAAATTGGGCCTCGTGACTACGACTTGGGCCACCCTATGAGAGGTGCCCACCTTGGGCCTCATGATGCCCAATATGAGAGAGGTGCCCAATTTGGGTGTCCTGGTGCCCAATTTTTTCTTCTTCATCCAGTTTCTTGTAATCATATGTTT
>MU261878.1:0-85897 GCA_020310875.1 Ceratopteris richardii
GTAAAGGTGGATGAATAAATTAAAGATTGGCTTTTGCCTATTGCTTTTTGGAGGGGGGATAAAGGAAAGATAGTTGGGTGGGGAGGTGAGACATGTGAGAAGCTCATGGGATGCGGAAAGGGAAACATAGGCCTGGGGGAATAGGAAATGAAGGGACAGAGGGAGTAAGGATAGTAGTCATTAAAGGGAGAAGGGCTGCAAGCAGAGTGTGGGGTGTTGAGGCATTGAGGACGTCTACTACATTACGTGCAATAAACGTGGATTAGCGAGGTGAGGTGGGGTGTACGAGGGAAACTGGATGGACGAGAGGTGAAAGAGGAGGGGTTCATGGGGTGGGGATGTCCACGGTGGTAAAGGGAGTTATAGTGGAGGGATGAGGATGGAAATTGATGAAAATTGTTTCATCTTTTGGCTAGGTGTTTGGAATGAATTGAGCTTCCTTAGCATGGTGTGAAGATTCTACATCTGTGGGGACACGGATGTACTGACCCAGCTTGGATAGTAAATAGATGCATCGTGGTTCAAATTTGGTAGTGATTTCCTCTTCAAATAACATAGTGCCTCCATAGTTCTGACTGACTCAACTAATTTCTTGAAGCCTTGAATGAAAGCTTCTTCAAAACCAGCACTAGCGAGTTCTTGCTCGAGAATTGCTTGACTTTCCGCTTCAAATAGTTGTTTGGACTTACTATACCAAACTCATTGGTATAATTAGGTTGATTGCTTATGATATACATTGTTCCTTCTTTGTTTATGTATGCATCTCTCTCAAATTTCATCACTAGATGTTCCAATCCAATGGGTTGGTCAGGGTTCTGCAATTGCACCAGTTATCTTCACAAACCATCCTCATAGATATGAGCACTTAGGTGGTTGGTTCGAACATATTCTAATTGGGCTCTATAGTGTCCTTCCGGTCTTTCCAAATATGCTACACCTACCCCTCCCTCTAGTCTTTTCATGCTAAAGGCCATTTTTTATTCACTAGTATCTGAGCCCAACTCATAAGGGTAGCTATTCAATTGTTGTGCCCACAAACGTGTAGTAGTTCCTACACTTGCTTTTGATGATCTAAGGCTTCATCAATCTGACTTACATATATGCTTGCCCGATCTAAGGTTCATGAATTTACTCCTTGAATCACTCAATACACACTCGGATCATCAATTTTCCTTTGTTCTTAGTCGCTTGTTTCATTTTTAATTCCTTCAGATTCTTGTCTTGTCTCAATGTATGCATTAGGAGTCGAATTTTTGTTGTACTTTTAAGTTATCGTTCCATCATACTTAAGTTCTTTCCTTTAGGGTTTTCATATAGAACACTTTTATCTTAGTCTTTGGACATTGAAAAATTAAGTCATCTGGACTTGATGCGTTCCTATCGTAGCCCTAATTTAATCCACAATGCTAGACATTTTGTCTAAGATAATAATTGACTGAGGGGGATCTGAGTATTCTTCCAACCTCGATTCAGGCTTATTTGATCGCTTTAGTGCCCAAGAAGTAGCACTTCCCAAGACTTGCGTTCTTCACTTGCCTTGCTTTGATTGCCCTTGGATAGCTCTTGCTAAACCTGACAAAATCCAATGTTTAGAACCATTCTTAAATTGATGATCAAGCACTTTGATATCTACACTTGTAGGGAATCCCTTTTCCTTTGGCAAAATTTCTCCCAATGCCCTAGTTCCACAAATGTGTCAACTCTCAAATGGTCATATCTAAATATCAATGCATTATTCTTGAGAAAATAGTTTGAGGTCATGTAGAGCTTGAAAAGAGCTTTTAACGAGCCCTAAAGCTCAAAAAAGGACTTCGAATGAAGACGTTATGGATGTTGAGGCTCTTAAGGGTTTAAAACCATAGTCAATCTTTTCTTCAAATATGAGCTAACAGGGTCTCCAATATGCACTAATGACTCAAAATTCACTCAAAATAGCCTCAATATAGCCCAAAAAATCAAACCCTAATTTTGGCATTTTAAGTGGACAACCGCAATGGTCTGGGATAATCGCGATGGTTTGGGACCATTGCAATGGTTCAAGGGTGTGAAGCATCGTGATGGTCCAAAATGAGGCATCACAATGGTGTGGCTAGGAGCAATCATGATGGCATGAGCCCGTTGCGATGGTCAACGATGAATGGAACCATGAGGATGGTGTGAGCCGGTCATGATGATCATGAGCATCACGATGGCTTGAGCAAATTGTGATGGTAAAAATCTGAAGTGTCATGATGCATGTCTGTATCATCACGATGGTCAATAGAACATGTGGCAAGTGATTCATCATGATGACATGGGCCAATCCCAATGGCATGGGGTCGATGGGATTCATCGCCATAGTGAGTGATTGTTGTGTGATGGTTTCAAGTGAACCATCGCGATGGTGTGAGACCATCACGATGGTGTAAGACCATTGTGATGGTCCAATGGAGCCATTGTGATGGCATGAGCCAATCGCGATGGTGCGGCACAATCGCAATGGCGTGCCTGTATTGTCATGATGGTCAATGGACATATGGCAAGTGAGTCATCATGGTGCGTAGGGTCGACAAGATCATCGTGATGGTCTATTATCATGGTGATGGTTCAAGTGAACCGTCGCGATGGTGTGAGACTATTGGCGATGGTCCGATCGATTTGTCACGATGGCGGTGAGCCAAACGCGATGGTGCGACACAATCGTGATGGCATGAGCCCATTTGGATGATCCACCAAAATGAAATTTTTGAGAACCCTCTATGGACTCATGTTTGGACAAGCATTGCCTACACCGTGTTCGAGAATTCCTCTCCTATTCGCAACGAAAGGTGTAGAAGACCTTCTTAAGATCAAGACTTTTGCCAACAACTGAACCCTTCAAATGAAAACTGATACAAGTCAAAAATGCAATGAACTTGAAACTTTGGTCACTCAAATTAGGACACGTAGATCTTTCAAATGAGCTATCAAACACTCAATTCGGGAGTAGTTTTGGGTTGGCAACTCTTTATCTCAAAATAGGCTACCTATCCACTAGTTAAGCTCAAAACTGGACTTCACTAAAATTGAATAAATCATAGAGCATAAAGAATTTGCTAAACTGTTCTAATTAGAGAAAGAACTGAAGATAAGCTTTCCAAGGAATGTTTTAAACTCTAAAGTGGATACATGTGTTGAGAGATATGACTTCACAAGTAGACTACCCAAAAATTGGTATGCGACTGGACATACTCTATGAGAGTGAAGAGAATGAAATGACTCAAACCAAATGAACTAGCTACAAGGGGACTTCCATGCCTTCTTCCTATGTCCTTGAGTGTCCTCCCTTGCTTCTTTGTAGCCAAATGACCATGATCTCTCATGATGAGCTTGAGAGGTCTTCTCCATAACGTCTCCACTACTTTGGATAGCCGCTCCTCTTACAGTTCAGTTTTTGGATTTGATTTTCGTTTGATCGATTCTTTTTTGGCCTCCACTACTTACTGAAGTAAATGCTTCTATTTTTTATTTTTTTATTTTCCTGTTACTTGAAGAAAATCCTTTTTGCAAAAATATATACGACCTTACTTCTTTATTTTTAACACTCCCCATCAAGCTCACATGTGAGCTTGCACCTTCAGCCATATCCTGCAAGTTGATTTCATCCTTGAACCTCTTTAGTTTAGAAGCATCTAATGAATTTGTAAACATGTCTGCAACCTGGTCATCAGTTCCAATGAACTTTATATCCACATCCTTGCTCAAATTTTTCTCGAACATAATGATAATCCACTTCTATGTGCTTACTTTGTGCATGAAACATTGGATTGTTTGTCAAGTGAATGCTTTGACATGTTGGCACCATAAAATTGGAATGGTCTCCACCTCCACATCAAGATCAGCCAAAAGCTTCTCAATCCACATAGCTTCATAAGTTGCAAAGGCTAATCCTCTATATTCAGCTTCTATAGATGATAGTGCAATAGTAGGTTGCTTCTTCAAGCTCCATGTGATATGTTTTTCTACCTATCATGAACACATAGCCTGAAGTGGATCTTCTATCTTCCTTCGAACCAGCCCAATCAGCATCATTTGAAGCCCTTTACGTGCAATTCTTCATCATATCTATAAAACAAGGCATGATTGACTATGTGCTTCACATATCTTAGCACTCATTTGGCTGAATTTAAATTCTCACTTGTTGAAACTTGCATAAATTGAGAAAGAACTCCAACAATATAACACAAATATGGTCATGTGATAATATCATAAATCAATGAACCTATAATACTCATGTATGTAGTTACATCATGTAACTTCTCTCCATCATTTGAGCATAGCTTCACATTTGTGTTCATAGTTGAGTGAGTGGTTTGCATTCACTCATTCCAAATCTGAAAAGAACATCCAACAGGTACGTCCTTTGCATAAGTAGATTCCATCTTTCCCATAGACTATCTCAATGCCTAAAAAGTATTTTAGCTCACCAAGGTCTGAAATTTTAAACTCCTTACCGAGTTTTCTTTTATCTCTTGTATTCCTACAACATTACTTCTTGTTATCATGAGATCATCAACGTAGATGCAAATATATACGTGCTTGCCTTCTTCTTTCTTTATGTAGAGAGAGGGATCTACACTACTTGGACTATACCCACACCTTGTGAGGTACTCGACCAATCTTTCATTCCAAGCATGTGGTGCTTGCTTCAACCCATACAAAGCTTTCTTCAATCTAGAAACCAAATCTTGATGCTATTTATCTTCAAATCCAATCGGTTGATCATGTATACCTCTGATTGAAGCTCACCATTGAGAAAAGCATTTTTTATGTCAAGTTGATACAATAGCCATCTCCTTGATGCACTCACTGCAATCAAGGTTCTAATTGTTCCCATCTTTGCAACCAGGCTGAAAGTCTCTTCATAGTCGTTGTCGTGAGTTTGCTTGAATCCTTTTGCTACTAGTCTAGCTTTATGCCTTGCTAGAGAACCATCAACATTTCTCTTTATTTTAAACACCCATTTATTTGGAACAATCTTCATACCTTCATCCTTTGGAACTAGCTCCTATGTGTGATTTTCCTTGAGAGCTTTTATCTCTTCTTGCATAGCTTCTTGCCATTCTTTTTGTGTACATGCTTCTTCATATGTATCCAATTCTTTGTCTTTGACCATCTATGTCATATATGCAAAATGCTTTGCAATAAAACTATCATAGCTCAGCCTTTGAATTGGATACCTTGCTCTCAAAGAACTCCTTTCATTTCCTTTTGAATATTGCTTCTTCAACCGGTTCAGCTTTACCTTTGGTGTAATCACCTCTTCATACTCTTCTTCACTTGCATTTGAATCACTATTTTGGGCAGCACTTTCAGCTTCAAATCTTTCATAACCTGATGTTGGTGATGAGGAATGACTCCTTAGTCTCCCCTTCCATGTTGAGCTTTCTCCAAGTGATGTAGAAGGTTCTAGACCTGACATTTGAGTGCTTGTTTACTGAAATTGTTCTTGGACAGCACCGCCATCATCTTCGCAATATTCTTCAAGAATCTTCTCTTTCCCTTTGTCTCCAAAACCATGATCTTAGCTCATCAAATACCACATCTTGTGAGACTTGTAGCTCCTTTGTCACTGTATTGTAGCATCTGTATCCCTTTTGCTCCAATGAATATCCAATGAAAATACATTTTTCTGACTTTGCTTCCATCTTTGTCCTTCGTTCTTGAGGGATGTGAACATAACACACACATCCAAAAACTTTGAGATGTGTAAGGTCAGGTTTCCTACCGCAATAAACCTCCTCGAGAGTTAGATTATGCACTCCAGCCATTGTGCACTTGTTCATCAAATACATAGCCATACTAGTTGCTTTAGCTCAATAGTTTAGTGGCATCTTCATCTCACTGAGCATGCATCTTGAAACTTCTGTGATATGTCTATTTTTCCTTTCAGCTATTCCATTTTGTTGAGGTGTGTACCTACATGTAAATTGTCTCTTGATGCCATTTTCATAAAGAAAATCTGAAAATTCTTTGGAGAAATATTCTCCTCCTCCATCGGACCTCAAGGTTTTTATGTATTGTCTTGTTTCCTTTTCTGCTTGTGCTTTAATCTCTTGAACATGGAGAACACATCTGATTTTGTTTTATGCAAAAAATCCATACTTTTCTTGAATGATCATCAATAAAAGTGACAAAATATCTATTACCAGCCACTGATGGTTGTTGTGATGGTCCCCATACATCCATGCGTGTCAAGGCGAGGACATTCCTTG
Organism: Ceratopteris richardii; assembly: GCA_020310875.1. Taxonomy (NCBI): domain Eukaryota; kingdom Viridiplantae; phylum Streptophyta; class Polypodiopsida; order Polypodiales; family Pteridaceae; genus Ceratopteris; species Ceratopteris richardii. The sequence continues at coordinate 6,234 of MU261878.1, forward strand.
CCACATAGTTGCTCTTCTTGAATGGTTTGTCAAGTTTGCTTTCCTAGTTGGCATGCTTCACAAAACTCATGTAGTCCAACATCATTGTATCTTGAAAGACCTCTTACCACTTCATGGTTGCTCATGTCCTTGAGCTTGGGATTGTTGATATGTCCAAACCTTTTGTGCCACAAATCAATTTCAGCAATCCTATTTTTTCCAAACTGAATATACATCATCTTTCCATGTGGTTGTTGAATGTCCAAAGTATACATCCTACCTTCTTTCCTTCCTTGAGCAATGACCTTGAATCCTTCTTTTGGATTCTTTATAAATCAACGTTTTTCATTGAAGATAACATGATATCCTTTCTTTACCATTTGTCCTACTGAAATCAAATTCTTTGCAATAGTAGGAACATGAAGAACATCAACCAATACCTTCTTATCTCCAAGCTTGATATCTCCAACATGTTCAATTGCATGTTGAGTTTCATGACCGGTCTCCACACATCCTTTTCCACTTGGAGCTTGTAGCATTGTGAATAAATCTCCTTGGCATGTCATATGGTTGCTGCAACCAAAATCTATGAACCATTTTTCATCATCACTTCTCGAGTTGTTGTACTCATGCTTCATGGCAAGCATGGTTTGCTTGTCTCCTTTACTTGATGTACTCGCATAGTTATTTTGGCTCCTTTGGTTGCCTCCATTCAGCCTTCCATTCTTTTGCCAACAATCATTTGCATAATTTCCTAATTTACCACAATGATAACATGTTATACCTTTATAAGGATTGTATGAACCTCGACCTTTTCCTCTATTTTTTCCTCAACCTCTTCCATGTGTGTTGTCATTTGAGTTATCCTTCTTGTCCTCTAAGTTGTGTTGGCTAGAATTTCTGTTGTTGTAGCTTCTTCCTCTTCCTCTCGAGCCTCCTCTTGAGTTCCTTCCTCTACTTCATCCTGCATATAACATTTGAGTATGGTTGTCATTACCTTTGTTGTCTTCTCCTTGTTGAACAACCTCTTCAGCCACAAGATTTGGTATAATCTCGTCGAATGTTGGTAGATGTTGGAGTTATGACGTCTGTGGAAGCATGTGAACAGCACAAGGAAGAAGAAGAAGCTTGGAGGACAAACACACAATACTGAATGTATTACTAGAGAATGTACAAAGATAAGTAGCCCATTAGGGCAATATGCGTATATACAAGCTGGGAGAAAAAAACCTCCTAAAGAGGTAAAAAAGTGCGCCGGCGGTCCTAGTGTGTTCACACACATCACTACCTAAATATATCAACAAATCCCCCCCGGGAGTGATGCGGTGAACAAGGAGCTTGCACTCATGTATAAGGAAGTGCCAAGCTATGTGGAAATCACTCCACAAAAGGAAGTAAGCCCAAAGCTTTGCGGAAAGCTTCAAACTTCTCCCTAGGTAGAGCCATCATGAAAAGGTCTACAATGTTCTCCTGCATGGGCACATATGCCAAGCTGATCTCCCCAGCAGAGAACCTCTCCCTAACATAGTGATAATGCACCTCAGTGTGCTGAGTGTGAGCATGGAACACAGGGTTCCTCGCAACTGCCAATTCGCTTTGACTGTCAGTGAAGATGGTGGTTGCAGAAGACTGACCAACACCCAAATCAGCCATAAGGCATCTGAGCCACACACACTCAACAATAGCTGTGAAAGCTGCCCTATACTGAGCCTCACAATTGGAAGTGGCCATAGTAGGCTGCTTCTTGCTCAACCAAGATATACATGAGCTACCAAGCATGAAGCAAAAGCCACTAGTGGACACACGAGTGTCATAGCAACTAGCCCAATCAGAGTCAGAAAAAGCATGCAAATTTGGTGGTAGTGATCCCCCCTTGGGATAAAACAACCCAAGTAGCCGAGTACCACTCAAGTAGCGAAAGATGCGCTTAACCGCCTTCCAATGCGTGACTCTTGGGCAATGCATAAACCTGCTCATCTGTGACTCCTGGGCAATGCATAAGTGAATCAAGCATCCAACAGCCTCCTGATAGAGAATAGCATCAAATGCATCTCAAGCATCATGAAGACTCAATCATAAACCTGTCTACATAGGAGTGGCAACAGGCTTACAGTCTTCAAGGCCAAAACACTGCAATAATGTGTCAATATATTTCCTTTGACACAAAGCCATTCCACCATCAACTTGCATAAACTGAATGCCCAAATAGTGATGCAAATGCCCCAAATCAAACATCTCAAATGAGGCATGCAAATCAGCCTTGAAATCAGCAATATGCTTCTCAATAGGACCAGTGAGAAGCATGTCATCAACATAGACAACAATGATCAGAAGCACATCATTAGCACGCTTAACATATAAGGTGCTTTCAGTTGGACTGTTCTCAAAATCATGTGTAGCCAGATAGGCATGTATCTTCTCATACCAAGCATGTGGTGCTTGATTTAAACCACATAATTCCTTCTTTAACCTGCACACTTGGTTTTCATGCCCTTTCTGCACAAAGCCATGGGGCTGAAAAACATACACTTCTTCATGCAAGTCACCATTCAGAAATGTTGTTTTAATGTACAACTGATGTACATTCCAACCATGATGGGTTGCAAGTGCACAAATGCTCCGAACAGTAGTCATGCGGCATGTAGGTGCAAAGGTCTCATCAAAATCAATGCCTCTTTCCTGCGCATAACCCTTTGCAAAAAGCCTAGCCTTATACCTGTCAACTGTACCATTAGGTTTACGCTTCAGCTTGTATACCCACTTAGTGCCAATGGCCTTCTTTCCAGGAGGCAAGTCACATAAAGACCATGTACCAGTCTTCATTATAGCATCATATTCAGATTGCATAGCAGCCATCCAGTTTTCTGAATTCTGTGCTTCATAAAAAAAGGCTCATTCTCATCACAGAGACTAGATGCAGCCATAGCATAGCAATCTGATGCAAAGGAGGCACTATGAGAGCCTAAACGAGTACGATATGACAAAGGTGCATCTAATTTGCTATCACGCAAAGTCTGCACCAGCTATTTTGGCATAGTTTTTGCATGCTCAATATCAGCTCTCTCATCAATAAGTGCATCATGTAAATCTGCATCAGAAATGGAATGATCTGCATCATCATATGAAATCCGCAAAGGCTAAGAAGTTGCCTCATTAGAACCAGCACTAGACTGTCCACCTGTAAATAGAGGCATCAAAGTATCATACATGTCTTTGGAGCTAACAAATGTCTCCTTAGTACATGAAAGCAATCGCTGAATAGCATCTTCCACAAAGACAACATCACAACTAACGAGAATGTGTTTAGTCTATGGATGATATAGACGATAGACTTTACTTTCAGAACTATACCCAACAAAAATACATTTTACTGCCTTATCATCCAATTTTCTGCGATGTTGTTCAGGCACTAGTGCATATGCCAAACAACCAAAAACACGCAGATGAGCAACAAATGGCTTGCGGTCATGCAAGCCTCATATGGAGTGATAGACTGAAGTGCTTTAGTGGGACACGTGTTCAGTACATATGCTGCACACATGACAGCCTTAAGCTAGAAACTATGTGGTAAAGCCTGACTTTTGACCATGAACCTCGCCATCTCCATGAGTGACATGTTCTTTCGTTCCGCAAATCCATTCTATTGAGGTGTATACGGAACTATACACTAGTGTTTTATCTGACATTCAGCCAGAAATGCATTAAAATCAGAAGACATATATTCCCCTCCTCGATTAGAATGGAGGGTGCCCATTTTACATGCTGACAGATTTTTAGCCAAAACCAAAAACGGTTTAAAGCACATGAACACTTCGGACTTTGCTTTGAGTGGATATACCCATGCATGCCTGGAAAAATCATCGATGAAAGTCACGAAGTAAAGATAATTCCCAAAAGAAGGTGTCTGCATAGGACCACAGACATCACTATGTACAAGCTGCAATTTTGAGTAGCCCGAACTGAACCATCTTTTGGAAAGGACGAACGTTGCATTTTGCCCAAAATACAGCCTTCACAAACATGTTTTCTAGGTGCCTCAAGTTTGGGCAAAGAGGACACCATTTCAGATTTTTGCAGGCATAGCAAACTAGCAAAATTTAGATGATCAAAGCGTGCATGCCAAAGCTTTGCATCTGACATAGCCTAAGAATCATTTACTGCACATGCCAAATCATTTACAAATCTTTCATAGTCTATGAGCTTATACAACCCACAACATAAAATGCCAGAATCAATAATAACATCGCCATTTCATAGATCATGAACTGTACATCTGTCATCAACAAATTTCACAACCAAGCCAATCTTGGCTAATGCAGAAACTGATAACAGATTCTTCTTGATCCCTAGCACAAATAAAGCATCTGAAAAATTGAAATAACTACCATAATCAGTAGTCAAAGTGATCTTACCAACTCCCATAACACGATAAGAGGAGTTGTTGGCGCATGTAACAATATTCCATGTAGGGGTAGGCTCGAGTGAAGAGAAGAAACTGCGCTATGAGGTAATATGTTTGGTCGCCCCACTGTCAAAGTACCAAACATTTGAGTCCACTGCAGACATGCACTGCTCATGAGAAGATGGGTCAAAACTGCAAACAGTAGTGAACACCCATTCTTCTTCCTGCACAAGATTGCCTGACTCCGTTTTTGGTGTAGAGGCTTCTACAACAACCATTCCAGCCTCTATCTTCTTTGCCTCTTTTGCAGCCACTTTTGGACAATCGTTCCCCTTACAGTACTTACAAAACAATTTCTGCTTTCTGATTTTTTCTCATCTTTGTCTTGGTTCTTCAAATGTGCAGCATTTGCAAATTTCTGCTTACTAGTAGAAGAACTCCATTTTCCTTTACCCTTCTGACTACCCAGGAAAGCTTGATCTGCAACACGCATAATGCACCTGTTTTGCGTGGACTGATCTTCCTGCAATAGAACATAGACTAACTCCTCAAATCATAAGGCATTTGGATTGCCTTTCATCATCAACCGAAGAGTAGAAGCGAAACTCTGATATGAATCAAGAAGACCATTCAGAACGGTCTACACAAGTGAGCTATCTGGTATAACCTCATCAACAGAAATCAATTGTTCCTTCAAGTCTTTGATCTTCGTTAGGAAACTGTCCATAGAATCACCTTAATTCATGTGCTCACTCTCCAATTGTTTTCGGAGGTAAGCAACACGAGCCTCATTCCTAACTTGGTAGAAGGTGGTAAGTGTATCCCAAGCATCCTTAGCGGTTATGCAAGAGCAAAGGTAAGGAATAATGGCATGTTTGACAGACAAAGCTATCAATGCATGTGCCTGGGCATCTCTGCCAATCCAGCGAATCTGCTCTATAATAGGTGCAACGGAAATAGCAGCATGAACAGGAATCTGTGGAATATCATCTTCGACACCATCTTCATCAGCTCCAACACCTGTATTTGTAGTACCTGTAGTCAGAGGTGTAATAGGACGTCTTTCAACACCTTGCACAATGTTCCATAATCCTTTTGGAACCAATACATGTCGCATCATATAAGCCCATAATGGGTAGTTGGTACCATCCAACTTATCCTCAACAACCAACATACGGAATACATCACTACTTTGAGCCATGGCCGATGACTAAAATACCTTGATGCAGAAAATTGACTGTATCTCAAAAAGTTGAATAGAACTATTCGGACGAATTTTGCTAGACTTGTAGAAGACTTTGAGACGCTTATACTGGCGAACAGAAACTGATATATATCTTTGGCACAAAAAGACAAAATAGCCTACACAAGCACTGCGATAGTGAGCTCGGAGGCCGAAACGAGCTCAGATCGTGATTTTGGCACCAGAGAGCGAAATTGTTTTGGTCTCTGAAACACCCTGAGTATGCTCACCAAGTTTCATGCGAATCTGAGACTGCAAACGGAGGAGTGTCGACGGCACCCTAGATGAAGCGATGACCTACTCTGATACCAATTGTTGGAGTTAAACGTCTACGGAAGCACGCGAAAAACACAAGGAAGAAGAAGAAGCTTGGAGCACAAACACACAATACTGAATGTATTACTAGAGAATGTAGAAAGATAAGTAGCCCATTAGGGCAATAGGTGTATATACAAGCCGGGGAAAAAAAAAACTCCTAAAGAGGGAAAAAAGTGCCCCGGCGGTCCTAGTGTGTTCACACACATCACTACCTAAATATATCAACAGAGGTTCTCTATAAAGAATGTTTGTGATGAGGGCCGTCCACTTTTCTTCACTCCTCAAGCCATTGAGGGCTCTTTGGACGATGTCTTCCTCTTCTATCTTGCATCCAACTGATGCTAGCTGATCTCGAAGCTCCTTGATCCTCAATGTATACTCACTAATGCTTTGTTTTGAGCTTTTCTTCATGTTGTTGAGCTCCTTCTTGAGTTGCATCCTCCAAGACCTTGTTGAGGTAGCATACACCTTTTGCAATGCTTCCCAAACCTCCTTGGTTGTTTCTAAGCTTTGCACATGACCAATCATAGTGTTAGAAATAACTTGTGAAATGAGGAACATCACCCTTCGATTCCTCTCTTCCCAATCAGCAAATTGTCTCCTTTGTGTCGGAGTTATGTTGGGATCTTGAAGGTCCACCAGTTGTGGATCATCTCCACTAACTAGACTCCATAAACCTTTACCTTTAAAGTAATTTGTCATTCTATACCTCCAAGACTAAAAATTATCTTTGTCTAACTTCTCAACTTATTGTCCTAAATTAGCCATTGAAAAACTTCTAAGATTGAAATTTACAATAAGTATATTGTGGCGCTCTTTCTTGACTTTACGAAGCTCCCCCTTGATTTGTAGCTCCTCCTTTGCTTCACTTCAGTTCCAATGCTTTGCCTCTTCAAACTCCAATGCTCTTATAGCAATTGTTGGAGAATTCCTCTCCTATTTGCAGCGGAAAGTGTAGAAGACCTTCTCAGGATCAAGACTTTTGCCAACAGCTGAACCTTCAAATGAAAACTAGTACCAATTGAAAAATGCAATGAACTTGAAACTTTGCTCACTCAAACTAGACACTTAGAAATTTCAAATGAGCTATCAAGCACGTAATTTGACGTAGTTTTGGGTTGACAACCCTTTATCTCAAAATAGGCTACCTTTCCACTCAGTTAAGCTTAAAACTGGACTTCAATAAAAACTAAATAACTCATAGAGCATAAAGATTTTATCCTAGACAAAGGAAATACTCAAGATAAGCTTTCCAGTGAATGTTTAAACTCTAAAATTTGATACATATATTGAGAGATATGACTCTCACAAGTAGACTATCCAAAAATTTGTATGCTACTGGACATACTCTATGAGAGTGAAGAGAACGAAATGACTCAAACCAAATGAACTAGCTACAAGGGGGCTTCCATGCCTTCTTCCTCTATCCTTGAGTGTCCTCCCTTAATTCTTTTGTAGACAAATGACCATGAGCTCTCATGATGAGTTTGAGAGGTCTTCTCCATAACATCTCCATGAAAAGGTTGTCTGACCTACAACTGAACTTCCAACTCACCTTCTTTCTCATGGACCACTTTAGAGCTGCTTTCTACATGGTGCACGTCCATAGGACATGGCTTTGCCAAAAACTTAATTGGAATGATGGGCACTTGAGCTTGAGTTGTTTCTTGTGATTGTTCCTCTTCTTTGGGATGGACTCTTATTTTATTTGTATCCAGATTTGCTTATTTTAATTGTAAAGTGATGGTGTCATTGATTCTAATGGTGTAGTCCATGCTTGTTCTTGGCATCTGTAAGACTTCCTCTTCTGTCCCTTCTTCTTTGTTTGCTATTTCCTTAGGCTTACTAGACCCTTCATTTTGATCCATTATCTGATCTAGCTCATCCCATTGATTGTCATCTTTTATATTAGTATTGAATTTATCATTTAATATTTATCGATATTTGTTATTCTTTGAGTTTGGGCTTGAGGTTGAATTTTCTAATTCCAAATCCTAATAGTGAGTGATCTTGACAATTGTTACCTCCTTGTTTTGTAGCTTTCAAATCATTAATTTTTCGATAATGGTGACCTTGGATAATAATTTTTACCTGTTCTTCCAAGTATGTATGTGTGGCTTTGAGGGCCTCTTCTAACTCTGCCTCCATATTACGTGGTGGCTGAGCAAGAGTTGATGTGGTAGTTATATGGACTCTTTTTGCCAAAGGTGTGGTTTCCACTTCTTCACATTGTCTAATTCTCTTGGATCCTCTCATTTTTTGTCATGATCTTATCCCTACCTCATAATTAGAAGTGATGATCCTTTTTTTCTTAGGGATAATAGCAGATTTTACATATTTTTCCATTTCGAAAGTTGATGCAATTTCCCTTAAATACTCTCGTATGTTCAAAGCATGGGAGATTACTATAGTGTACACGATCATAGGCTTGATAATCATAGCCTAATGATGGAGAATAGTGTAGGCTACAATTTAGGCCTTACACTCTTACTCAATGGCAATGGAGAGCTCGAGACTTGAAGCTTCTAACCGTGACTTTTTCAAGTGTTTATATAAGTTTTCAATTCAAATTTGAATTTGAATTCAACTTTTGGCTTTCTTTAAAAGTGATCCTTCAATCTAGGAGATATTCCCTCAATGAAGTAGATGCTTTGCTAACTAACAAGTCCACGAGTTTTTGGTAGGTGATTACAAATATTCTCAAGTCAAAAAAAGAATGACTTTTACGAATGGTAAGGATGAAATCTCTTCTAGCAATGGTTTCCATGGAGCTTCATATGTGCATGAACTTCAAGGAAAATGTGTGGGCTTGGACTTTGCGCCAACAGTAAGTCCATGACTCTTGCTTCTCACACTAATGTTTCATCTATTGCAGAGTGTAAGGTATTTATCACTTGAGTGCATCTTTCAAAATCAGGCTTATAAATAGGAAGCTTCAAGTAGGCTTTGATTCCCGCTTTTATCCATACTTCAATGATCATAGGTATAGTGTGGAGAATGCAAAAATCTTGACTCGTCACTATGAATCGATGGTCATGATCCATAATTTGTATGGTGATTAAGAAGAGTTGATCACCATCGAGTTGGTCATCCATGAACCACTGACCACCCATTGCAAAAGACTCCAAGGGAAGTTCATTGAATTTCATTGGTTGTGTTGGCTCAAAATATTTCAAAACCATATGCACTTAAACTCAATATTTGATTAACATGAGAGAGTATGAAAACTTTTATTTTTCATAGTTCTCATGCATTCAATATCCTCCCTTTAAGTGAGTCTCCTCTCACAATAGTTGAGCTAATCATGATACTTGAAGATACATATTTTTCATTTTTTTATTTTCTGAAAAGAAACATAAAATGGTTAGTCTTAGCTGAAGCAAAAGGTTAGTTGTAATTAGCAGAGATAATATACTACTATAGTACAAATGAAGATCTATTTCCTTGGAAGGAAATGTGCATTGCTAATGAGTTTGAAGGAGTTATGTGTGGAATGTGAGGCCTTGTAGTGTGAACCTATTGTGCATATTCTAGGTGCATTCAGCTCAGCATAAGTGCAATGCTAACACTACTTCTCTAGCTATTATTTTTCTTAGGCTTCCCTTTGATGGAGAGTGTTAATCTCCAAAAGAACAACCTACTCTTGAATTTAGAACACCTCTATATCAAGAGTAAGTCAAAACCTTCACTAAATTAGAGGTCCAATCTCCAAATTATCAAAAGTTGAAAAATTATGTGAAGAAGATGAAACACAGAAAGTCTGCTGCACAATTTCTTCTCATTGACCTATCAAACATGTAAAGTTTTCTATGAAATTTTGTATGGAGTGTCGCCTAGAGATTGCGCACCTTCTCCAAGTTAAAGTTCTTCAAAAGGTTTAGTATAACTTGAGAAATCAACTTCACAAGTTACCTATGTCTGAATCTGCACTTCTGAGAAGTCGATTTAGACACCCCTAACTTCTTAACTTCAATTCTCTCAATACAAAGCCCGTTTAAGCAAATGCTTCTAGCCACGAGTAGATTACCTTCCAACCTAAAGATTAAGTGCTTGCTTGCACAAAACTTTAAACTATGGAGTGATAACTGACCAAAAGATTAAGATCGAAATTTGCACCTATTTCAGAGAACTGTGAACACTCAACACATATGAATGTTCCTACTAACAATTCTCCTAGCCTGTTTGCAATTAGACTATGAAACTCAGGTCACAGACACATTAACTACTAACCTAGATATCCTCAAAAGGATTTCACAATTGATCAAACAGAGACGGAGCAGACACGAAAAGATCGGGCGCAATATTTCTTCATTTACTCAGAAAGTTACAGTTGAGTGATGAGAGGAAACTCAACTAACTTTTCACATGTCTCATGACATCTATCTTCCTCATTCTTGCCTTCTATCTATTCTCACATATACTCTCTTATCACGCCTCGATATTTTCAAGGTATTTATAGATAAATTTGTACAAGTCTATGACTAATCAAAGATCTAAGTGACCTATGTACATATGTATACATTCCTCACACATTCTGAATGTGTCTTCCTTCCAAGCTTCAAGAATTGATCTCATTCTTCATTCTTAAGTCTTCAACCTTCAATTGGTGATTGATCTGCACCAACACCCTTGGTCTCCGTATGTGATATATCTTTGTAGCTCTCTTGCTATTTTCCTTCAATGTTAGTTAGCCTAATTTTGATGCCACTTTCTTTTTTCTTTGACTTGCCATAGGTGGCATCCTTGGTTTCTTTAACCTTGGTAGTCTTTGATTTGCTTGAAGTTTTGTAGTAGTTTGATTTCGAAGATTGATCTCTTTGGCTAATGCTCTGATTTCTTCTTTGGCTTTCTCCAATGCCTTCCTTGTGATCCAAATTTGCTTGTGTTGTCTTTGAGCTTCCATGATTTTTATGGTATGCATACTTGCATTGTCCTTGAGTTCAGGCTTTGCTCTCCTTGTGTGGAATGACTTCCTTTTTTAGTGTTTGCGATTTTTGTTTGTTGCCACTTTCATTTATACTCCTACAATTGATCTTTGTGGATCCATATCTATTTGACTTTCTTGTTTGGCTGCTAGGAATTCCTTCTTGATGCTAGCCTTGTTGAAGGTGCTCTATGTTCCTCTCCATAATTAATGAGCTCACTATGGATCTTTCTATTGTTCCCTTGAGAAGGAGGGTTGGGTTGTTCACTTATACTAGAACAAGAGTTTTGAACATCACACAAGGTAGTTTGAAGAATGGAATCATGAGATAGATATTTGTGCTTACGTTTGAGGTCATGCACACTTGGATTAAGCACAATAGGGTCATAGTGAAGCCATGCTATGCTTATGTGGGTGATCACACCAATGTAAACTCAAAATATAGGGAACCTAAATGCCTAGTATTGCACTATCAAGAGAGTGTACATGAATCATGGCTCATGAGTGTCTCTATGACAAACAAGTAGTTACACAAAACTATGAGCAACCAATTAGGTATTAAAATGAATATCACCATTAGCCATATTATATGCCACAACAAGTGTACCAACAGTAGTGTAAGGGACCACCTAGACCACACTCAGCTCTAGAACAACAATCTCCTCCCCTTTCCAATCTAATACAACTTAAGAATGCAGTGGTGGAAGATAATCTAAATAGAGCATTGGTGCCATCATCCCTTTGATCTCAGATAATAATCCTAATGCTCAGAGTTTTGATTTGACACATGGAGAATTCCCATTGGCTTATTACACTAAAAAAAACGCTCATCTCAAACCCACTTCTAGACACACCCACCACTTCAAACACCACCATCCATCCCACCCTCAACCTCGAGTAGGATCTTTTTTAGTAGATCCTACTCCAAAAGGCTTAGACATGATGTTCAAAGCTTACCAAGCTCTATTTTAAGAAGGTCCAGATGTAGCTAAGTTGGATAAATTTTATCCTTGAGTGGACTTAGAGATTGAAAGGACAAAGCTATGTGCAAAAATGGTAGAATTAGCTCACGCTATGTTTGAGGCAAGCCAACTTTTCGATCAAATCAAATCACTAAATCAAGAGTTACATTTTGAAGGAATATTGGAGAGATTGAAGCAATTCTTGGCTAAACCTCAAATTTTAGCAACTCTAGAGGACCAAGTTAGTGGAAGCAAGAGAAAAAGTTTATCTCCATGGGAAGCTCATGTTCATAAATCTACAAATGAAGAAATCCCTTCCTCCATGAATTAGTATTCTCAAAAATTCTTATGAGAAATACAAGAGGAGAAATGCGCCAAGGAGAGAGGGGATCTGTTATACATTATGGAATATGTTCAAAAATGCATTGTTGGAGTGTTAATTTATTAATGTGTTAATGTGTTTTGGTGTTTTTGATATATTAGTTGAAGGTTTGTGAGGGCGTGAAAGGCGTGAAAGGGCGGACATCAATAATCCGACTTTAGGGCGGACATCAATAAATTGGATTTATAATTTAGTTTGTAAATAAACTCACAAAGAAGGTTCTATTGTTAGAAATATTTAGAAAAATAGTGGTTAGAATAAGGGTCATTGAAGATCCGAATTTCTGATATTAAAAGCAAAGGCTTTTTATAAAAGTCACTAGCTTTTACTTTAATGCATAATTTTGAAACTGCTCTCATGTAACCAGACGTTTCAATGTAATAAAAAATTCCTATAAATACATGCACTCCGTGTTCTGTCAAAATAGAGTGCATGGGGGGAGATTACACCCAATATTGCGTTCAATCTCATCTCCTGGTGTCTTTATTTTTTTGTGTGTTTTCTGCATTCATAACCTCTTCGTGCAGTGTGAGCATGATCCTGATAATAGTGGTATCAGAGCCTTGCACTCGTCACTATAGAGGGATTTGTTTTTGTTTGTTTTGGCAAGTTGATCTTTGTTTTGTTGTTCTCTGTTCACAATTCGATTTCGGTTCTGATTTTGGTTTCTACTTCCATTTCCATTTCCGTTTCCATTTTCATTTTGGGTTTCACTTTTGGTTTTTGGTTTTGTAGCTTGCCCGGGCCATGAAGGCTTAAGTTACAAAGGCGTCGACTAAGGCATAGGACTTAGGCATAACTTAAGGCATACCTTAAGGCATAACTAAGGCATAGAAATTAGGCATAACTAAGGCATTACTTTGGCATCTTTGGCACCCAAGGCTCCCTTGGCGACCGTTGGCAGTTGTTGGCTATGCGCGAACCAATTTTAATTTATGAGTGGCAATAAGGAGTTTTACATTCTCCAAGGTGAGTGAGATTTATCTATGAGATTGAGCATACTGAATGGGTATCCTGCATTGTAGTGGTGCCCAAAACGAATTGAAAGTTGCAAGTTTGTATTAACCTTAAAAAAGTTAATGCGGCTACGATACGAGATAGCTATCCACTTCCAATCATGGAGCATCTATTGGAGCATGTTGTAGGCAAGGAAGTTTATAGCTTCCTTGATGGATTTTTAGGTTACAACCAAGTAGACATTGCCCCAGAAGATCAACACAAAACAGCCTTTGCCATAGAGTGGGGAATCTTTGCATTCCCTGTAATGCCATTTGGGCTCACCAATGCACTTGCAACATTCCAAAGGCTCATGTGTCATGCATTCAAGGAGTCCTTGCGAAAGAATTGAGAAGTATATGTTGATGATTTATGCGCTCATTCCCAAGAAAGAAGACTCCACATCCCTGAGCTCAGACAAATCTTCAATAAGTGGAGAGAATATCGATTGTGTCTGAACCCAGAGAAGTATGTTTTCATGGTACGACAAGCTAAAATATTAGGTCACATTGTTTCTAAGAATGGAATATCAACAGATGAAGACAAAGTAAGAGCCATAACGGAGCTCCCCAAGCCAAGGAATGTTAAAGAGGTACAACCCTTTATGGGCCATTGTGGATATCACAAGTTCATCCACATGTATGCAATCATAGCCAAACCTCTTTATGCCTTACTAACAAACTTTGAGTGGAACGATGAATGTGAAAATTCCTTTAATGAACTGAAGAGCCGTTTGTGCACAGCCCGAATATTGACCACTCTTGATTGGAGTAAGCCATTCCATGCCCACATGGATGCATCCAATTATGCAATAGGATGTGTGCTAGCACAACCCATAGGTAAAGGAAATTTAGATTTGCCTATAGCATATGCTAGCTAGCAATTGAACACTGTTGAATGAAACTATACCACAACTAAGCGAGAAGGCTTAGGCATGGTATATGCTGTGAAGAAGTTTAGACACTACTTGTTGGCAACCAAGTTGAAATTTTTCACTGACCATCAAGCGTTATTATATTTGGCCAATAAACCTTGCGATACAGGACGCTTAGTAAGATGGTTGCTCTTATTAATGGAATATGATTTTGAAGTGGTTTTTAGGAAAGGTAGAACCCATTTTAGGGCAGACCATCTTTCTCGCATCACTTCAGGAGAGTCATTCCAAGGAGTGTCTCATGAACTACCTGATGCTTATCTGTTCAATTTAGAAGTTGTTCCTAAATGGGCAAATAAGTTGGTACTAGTCCTAACCTTCGGACCCGCAAATAAGAATGTAAAAACAAACAAAGAGGAAATTGTAAAATCACAAAAATATCAAATATTGGCAGGCAGCATGTACAAACAAGGTACAGAAGGTGTATTAGCATGTTGTGTTGAGGACGATGAACATAGCAGTTGGTTGCAACAAGCCCATGAAGGATTGCTCGGAAATCACTACTCTAAAAAACGAACATTGTAGAATCTAAAATGTTTAGGAGTGTATTGGCCTAGCATGGACAAAGAAATACATGAGTGGATTCAAAATTGTCTAATGTGCAAAGAGAGACCCCCAGTGGAGCATGCTACCCTTTATCACACGTCATTAATTTGAGAGTGGAGTGCTCCATTGCTAGAATTCATGAGATCCAGAACATTAACCAATGAGGCTAGTCTAGCAAGAAAACGAAACATGGAGCAAGAGGCTCAAGACTATGCCTTAGTTGGAGATAACCTATATCGAAGAGGCAGAGCCGGTTACTTATGATTGTGCATTCACAAATCAGACTATTTGAAAATCTTAAAAATTGCCCATAGCAGTGTTGCACGCGGACATTTTGGTCCTGACCGAGTAATTAAGACTATTCTATTCTCAAGACTTTAGTGGCCCACTCTTCATATGGATGCACATACACATGTGAAGAAATGTGACACATGCCAATGGGCACAATATCCGATTAGAAAAGATGAGATGCCTTCAAGGCCAATGATGGGAGGACGTGCATTCTCAAAGTGGGTTATAGACTTTGTAGGTCCCATTAACCCCCCAGCTAGAAACTCCCATGCAGAATACATTATTATAGCCACCGATTACCTTACCAAGTGGGTAGAAGTAAAATCCATGACAAAGAATGATGCTCAAACGATGGCGAAGTTCTTATTTGAGAATGTGTTCACCAGATATGGGTTACCAATAGAGGTACGCACTTCTTGAACGGTGTTATTGAGAACCTTCTCCACGAATTCTTGGTAATTCATAAGAAGTCTACCCCTATCATCCACAAGCTAATTGACAAGCTGAGAGCACGAATAAGATCCTATGTAACATATTGACAAAACTCCTAAATAATAAATGATTTGATTGGGACAAACAACTTCATCATGCTGTTTGGGCTTATCCATTTGCTTACAAAACACTACTCAATGCGGCCCCATTTTAGATGGACTTCCAACAAAATGCAGTGTTACCATTGGACTTTTTAATCCCAGCATTAAGAGTAGCATTAGAGCATGGGTGGAATGGACATGAGTTGTCTTCTAGGATCTTTGATCTAGAATGCTTAGGTGAGACGAGGCTACGAGCAGCAACTCGCATCTATGCTGCAAAGAAAAGACAAAAGGCATACTTTGATGCACACATCAAAGATAAAGGATTGAAAGAAGGAGATTTAGTGCCGGTATACACACTAAAGAAGCACGCCCGCAAATTGGAGAAACGAGGATATGGACCCATGATCATTAATAAAATCTCCACTAGTGGTGCGGTTCGATTGGCAACCTTAGAAGGTGACATCTTGACAAACTATATTAATGGATGGTGTAATAAATTATGTGATCTAGGGGTCCTGACCGGTTCAGAAGGATCTAAAATCGGACACCGTTTGGTCATCCACGTGTATCACCAAAGATCTCGAGGTTAGAATTATTAGGAGGTCTTGTGCTCTTGTGAACAAGTGATCCACTTAGCCTAGTGGTTAAGTCACAAGGATGTGAAGGAGGAGGTCTTGGGTTCAATCCCCATAGGGTACATGGGGAGAGTATTTTGCCAAAAGAGATCTAGAGCCTTCTTGAGCATCCACTTGAGTTAACTCAAGTTACCTGGGACACTTGGCACACATGCAGTTACATGGCCGACACATGGATGGTTAGTATCCACCTACCCAAGAAGGGAGTCCCCTAGAGAGAGCTATCTATAGAGGCATTTGGTTGGGAGGAGAGTCATCTCTCTAGCACGTGGTGGTCGTAATCTTTAGGTTGATGCATTGGTATCAGAGCTCCTAGGTTGAAGATCCATGGTGACCTTGATAGGTCCATCATAATCTTCATATTATTCAAAATTTAGAATGATCATTTTGTGTGAGTTGTTTTCTCGAATGCACGGAGTTTTTATCGGTCGTTGTCTTATACGACTCCTCCGCATAATTTTCATAATGCATATATATAAGTTGAGGCTCTAGTGAGTTGTTGAGCGGATCATGAGTTTCGAGCTCATGATCTTTGGGTCATGCTACAATTTGGCTAACCATGACAGCACACAACAATATATATTCATTTAATTCTCTCTGGATTCTTGACAAGCAAGAGGGGATCATATCGGACGTGAATGCAAAAATTCCTTCAATGAACTGAAGAGATGTTTGTGCACAACTCGAATATTGACCACTCTTGATTGGAATAAGCCATTCCGTGTCCACATGGATGCATCCAATTATGCAATAGGATGTGTGCTAGCACAACCCATAGGTGAAGGAAATTTAGATTTGCCTATAGCATATGCTAGCATGCAATTGAACACTGCTGAATGAAACTATACCACAACTGAGCGAGAAGGCTTAGGCATGGTATATGCTGTGAAGAAGTTTAGACACTACTTGTTGGCCAACAAGTTCAAATTTTTCACTCACCATCAAGCATTATTATATTTGGTCAATAAACCTTGCAATACAGGACACTTAGTAAGATGGTTCCTCTTATTAATGGAATATGATTTTGAAGTGGTTGTTAGGAAAGGTAGAACCCATTTTAGGGTAGACCATCTTTCTCGCATCACTTCAGGAGAGTCACCTGCAAGGAGTTTCTGATGAACTACCTGATGCTTATCTTTTCAATTTAGAAGTTGTTCCTAAATGGGAAAATAAAGTGGTCCCAATCCTAACCTTCGGACCCGCAAACAAGAATGTAAAAACAAACAAAGAGGAAATTGTAATATTGCAAAAATATCAAATATTGGCAGGCAGCATGTACAAGCAAGGTACAGAAGGTGTATTAGCATGTTGTGTTGAGGACGATAAACATAGCAGTTGGTTGCAACAAGCCCATGAAGGATTGCTCCGAAATCACTACTCTAAAAAACAAACATTGTAGAATCTAAAATGTTTAGGAGTGTATTGGCCTAGCATGGACAAAGAAATACATGAGTGGATTCAAAATTGTCTAATGTGCAAAGAGAGACCCCTAGTGGAGCATGCTACCCTTTAGCAGGTGTCATTAATTCCGGAGTGGAGTGCTCCGTTGCTAGAATTCATGAGATCTAGAACATTAACCAATGAGGCTAGTCTAGCAAGAAAAGGACACATGGAGCAAGAGGCTCAAGACTATGCCTTAGTTGGAGACAACCTATATCGAAGAGGCAGAGACGATTACTTACGATTGTGCATTCACGAATCAGACTATTTGAAAATCCTAGAAATTGCCCATAGCAGTGTTGCACGCAGACATTTTGGTCCTGATCGAGTAATTAAGACTATTCTATTCTCAAGACTTTAGAGGCCCACTCTTCATATGGATGCACATATGTATGTGATCAAGAAATGTGACACATGCCAACGGGCGCAATATCCGATTAGAAAAGATGAGATGCCCTCAAGGCCAATGATGGGAGGACGTGCATTCTCAAAGTGGGTTATAGACTTTGTAGGTCCCATTAACCCCCCAGCTAGAAAGTCCCATGCAGACTACATTATTGTAGCCACCGATTACCTTACCAAGTGGGTAGAAGTAAAAGCCATGACAAAGAATGATGCTCAAACGACGGCTAAGTTCTTATCCAAGAATGTGTTCACCAGATATGGGTTACCAATAGAGTTAGTAAGTGATAGAGGTACGCACTTCTTGAACGACGTTATTGAAAACCTTCTCCAAGAATTCTTGGTAATTCGTAAGAAGTCTACCCCTATCATCCACAAGCTAATTGATAAGCCAAGAGCACGAATAAGATCCTATGTAACATATTGACAAAACTCCTAAATAATAAACGTTCTGATTGGGACAAACAACTTCATCATGCTATTTGGGCTTATCGAGTTGCTTACAAAACAGTACTCAATGCGGCCGCATTTCAGATGGTCTTCCGACAGAATGCAAGCGTTACCATTGGACTTTTTAATCCCAGCATTAAGAGTAGCACAAGAGCATGGGTGGAATGGACATGAGTTGTCTTCTAGGATCTTTGATCTAGATTGCTTAGGTGAGACGAGGCTACGAGCAGCAACATGCATCTATGGTGCAAAGAAAAGAAAAAAGGCATAGTTTGATGCACACATCAAAGATAAAGGATTGAAAGAAGGAGATTTAGTGCTGGTATACACACTAAAGAAGCACGCCCGCAAATTGGAGAAACGAGGATATGGACCCATGATCATTAATAAAATCTCCACTAGTGGTGCGGTTCAATTGGCAACCTTAGAAGGTGACATCTTGCGAAACTATATTAACGGATGGTGTAATAAAGTATGTGATCTAGGGGTCCGACCGGTTCAGAAGGATCTGAAATCGGACACCGTTTGGTCATCCACGTGTATGACCAAAGATCTCGAGTTTAGACTTATTAGGAGGTCTTGTGCTCTTGTGAACAAGTGATCCACTTAGCCTAGTGGTTAAGTCTCAAGGATGTGAAGGGGGAGGTCTTGGGTTCAATCCCCATAGGGTACATGGGGAGAGTATTTTGAGATTTAGAGCCTTCTAGAAGCATCCACTTGAGTTAACTCAAGTTAACTGGGACACTTGGCGCACATGCAGTTACATGGCCGACACATGGATGGTTAGTATCCACTCCCCAAGAAGGGAGTCCCCTATTGGGAGCTATATATAGAGGCATTTGGTTGGGAGGAGAGTCATCTCTCTAGCACGTGGTGGTCGTAGTCCTTAGGTTGATGCATTGGTATCATAGCTCCTAGGTTGAAGATCCATGGTGACCTTGATAGGTCCATCATAATCTTCATATTATTCAACATTTAGAATGATCATTTTGTGTGACTCGAATGCACCGAGTTTTTATCGGTCGCTGTCTTATATGACTCCTCCGCATAATTTTCATAATGCATATATATAAATTGAGGCTTTAGTGAGTTGCAAAGCGGCTCGTGAGTATCGGACTCACGATCTGTTGGTCATGCTACTATTTGGCTAACCATGACGGCGCACGACAATATATATTTATTTAAGTCTGTCATCTGCATTTTTGAGACGTAAAAGGGGATCATATGGACGTGACTGCCAGGGATCATATGGACACAGCGGCAAGTAGAGCGTCCAACACACAACCTTTCAGTCCATAACATTGCGCTCGTGAATTCATCTGCTGACAGAGCTTTGCCTTTGCCCAGAATCCCAGGCCGATTCGTGAAGATTAATCTTCACTAACTTATTGATTATACGCCCAGGCCTACAACTCACAAGAAAAAATGAGAATCCGATCTTGCTGTGTGCGCACCGGGTCATGAACTCATAATCTCTTCTGCCAGGAAGTGTTTTCTTATCCGATAGAGCAAGCCTACTTTGTCAAGACCAACAGCAATACTTATATTCACTTGTATTGCGTCCGCTCACCTGCATGTATAACAGTACAAAAGTTACTTTCTATGAATATGCTATGCCCTTCATCCGATTATGGGCTCAATTTTGTTTTTATTATAGAATGAGTCTGGAACTCACGATTTCGTAAGCCTATGCTTCTGCCAATTCCGTTGTGCTGGGAGTACAAGCTATGATATTTATATTCTGGAAACAAATGTTAGCAAAAGAATGCAGAATTGTGCAGGCACCAGGAGTTGAACACAAGGCAGACGTGTAGCCATAAAGTCGTGTATCTGCTGGTTTCCAAAACCTGTAGAAAAAAAGTAAAAGCTCCCAATATGAGACCCACGACCTGGAGAGTCGAGACTCTTCTAAGAGTCGAAGAGAGCAAGACCACTGCAAAATGAAATCATTAACGATCCGCAGGCATTCGAAATGGTAAACGTCTATTGCAGAAATCTTTGCCACATCCAGATTACCGCCACGCGTTCGTAACAGGTAGATACCTTGTGCGATTTTGAGTAATAATTGATGGAGCGCGCTCCGAAGAGTTTTTTTACAGAAAGAAGTTCCTTGGATAGTGTCAAGCAGCTTGTGATCACGTGCCATCCGGCACGAAGGCCTCTGATCTATCCACTATAGCACACACCGATCGCAACTTCTTCTGTTATTCAGAAACATTATCAGAAGCAAACGGAGTGCATCACGAGGATACAAGGGCCATATTTGAGCTGCTGCCGACCTGAAGCAAGAAAGGTGAATTTCTGCTCCAGTAGAAGACGGACATTCCTGCTGTCACGCTACCGTTATATCTTGGGTTGAAAAATGTGTTTCTATACACTTCTCAAGATGCTGAACTGGATAGCATGGTATTCAAAGTCACGTTCATAGGGACAGACACTTGCTTTAATAAAAGGCCGACGGCTAATGGCGATCAATTAATCGATCTTATTGTATTTGCTGTTCTATTGATGTGTTTGTACTGCTGATTAGAGAAGCAAAAAGCTTGCTTTGGATGTTATAAAAGAGAAGTACATCAAGAGGAATTGATCCTTCATCATTCCGCAAAAGCAGCAAACTCCCTAATCACTCGGCCAAAGCACTACGAATGGTGGAATTACTCTCATGGAAACCATGAGAATAGACCTTGCTGTCTTTCCAGAATTTATATAAAAAAGACAAGGACTTCAGACGTGCTTGTTTTGGCACGAAGGCTTAAATCGTTGCATTTTTTTGCAAATTCCAATGGAATCGAGAGTATACTTTGAAGTCCTTTGGTGATCAAAGTCAAGTCAAATTTGAATTCAACCTAAAGTCTATGAAGGTTGGCTCTTCCCAAGGATCAAGGGAAGGACATAGCTAATTGGGAGATAAGTATTTTCCAAAGTTGATGATTCATTTCAATATTTCTTTTGCTCTATGCTTTCATGTACGACACATTTTTATCATTGAAGTATGGTAGTAAATTTCATTCTTGATAATCTCGATGCAAATTGTGAAAACCTACATGAAAGAGCATAAAGATATTGAAACACTCATTAAACACATGCATCTACGAAAAGATTGTTGGTGCATCTCTCCTTTCAAAAGAATATTTTCAGGCACCATACACATTTTCTTCTTGCTTGCAAAAGGAATAGGATGCACTCAAGTCTGTGCACATGTATATTTATATTTGTAAGATAGAAGATAAGATTGTTTGTGCGTGGATGTTTGGATGCACACATGTCAAGCTCAAGAGTTGCTTGAATTAGGTTTGATGCATGAAAGGAGAATGCCAACACGCATGCACTCACATGCATTTGCATACAAGAAGAGACATTTTTATATGCATGATTGTTGGTTAAGTAGTTGAATACTTTTTATTAAGCACTTTTCTAAGGATAAGAAAAGTATGCTTGGTTTTGTTTAATCTAATTAGATCTTAAAAAAGAAACCCAAGCCTAATCTTTGGGAATCAAGATATTTCCTAAAAGATATGTCAAAGTATATCTTTAGGAATAAAGATACTTCCTAAAAGTTAAGCCAGTAAAGGAAATAGCCTAGTTAACTATTTCCTTAGTTAAAATGAAATATCTTTTGGACAAGCCTTTCAAGTAATCTTGATAGCAAGTAGTTCCCAGCAATTCCCAAACCCCTAGTTTTGGTAATTAAGTCCAAATATAGATATAACCTAAAGGTATATCAAAGATTCTTCTCTTTGGAATCTGAGAAGCATTAGTGTATGCTTGGACTTAGTAGGAAAAAGATCTCTAAAAGCCCATGGATAAGCAAAAAAGATGCTTTTATTAGTTTAGGAGATCTTATAGATAAAGACTAAGTATTTATTTTAGTCACAAAGTCAACCAAATTTGATCAAGCTTGGCCATGATTGCCCAAGAACATGCGATTTGAACTACTTTGTAGATTTCCCAAGCATTGACAATGAAATTTCTTTCGGAAATTATTCACTCAAGTTCCATTATTCAATGGAAAATTGTGAAAAGAATAAGTTGTTCCAAGTGTGAACAGAGAGAAGAAATTCCAAGAATGTAGTCTACAACCATATAGATGGTACTTAAGTCTACAACCAGAGAGCATGATTGGATGCTTAGACTTAAGCACTAGAGAGATTCCTATAAAGACTTGGCTAGGATGGGTACCTAAAGCATGAGTAAGGAAAGGAATCTAAAGACAAGAAGTTAAAAGCTCTTGTCACTACAAATTGTTCAAGAATAAACCAATTAAACTTGAATCTGTGAAAATTCAAGTACTTGGAATTCAAATTGGTTTTCATTTGGAAACCCTAGCAAAGAAGGATGGATATTCTATCAAAAGGTTTTTAAGTTCCCAATGGAAAGAACAAGATCATGACACGATCATGTGAAGGGATCAAAACCTAGAAAATCTAGTTAGAGATAATGCCTGAAACTTTAAAATTCTCGTAAAGAATTGAAGCAAGAAGGTACTCTATCAAGATATATTTAGACTTTAGGATAAGTATCACCTACACATTAATGTGAATATAAAATAGGGTGGTGTGGGACACCAAATTTTATACTGAGATTGATGTAGGAAAGATGGTATGGGACATCGGACTGTAGGATGATAATTATCTTTTAGTCCTAGTTTGGATCTTGAAGTTAGGTTTGATCCTCAAGGGAATTAAGACTTCAAAGAAAGTTTAATTCGTAAAGGATGAAAGTAGTATCTCAAGATACTTCAAGATAACTTCAAGATCAAGAAAATTGAAGATATGAAGTAGGTAACTTCCAAGATCTTCTTAGAACACTTCAAGCTTAAGTTGATAAATTTTTGGAGAAGTTGGACTTTGAGTTGATCTTTTCAACCAAGGATTTGATTGACTAAGTCAAGCACCAAGTTCGTAGTATAACTTCGTAAATTCACTCTTTTGACTCAAAGAAATGCACAAGGATTGCATTCCCAGTAAGGAGTCAGAAAGACTAAATATGACCTAAACTTAGTCTCAAGAGAAGCATTATTTGGATACTAAACTCATCAACAGAACCTCAGTGGGTCGACACACTAATGTTCGTTACCACACTAGTATCTTGTGGTTGGATGATGTTTTTATTTGCTTTGAATATTTTTGAGAATCCGGACTATTTCTCTTAAAGATAGGAAAAATGCTTTAATACCCTGTTGAAACAGATCTTTGAGAAGTTAAAGTCCTGTTTCATCTAGACTTTGACTCATAGCAAGTTTACATATCTTCGAAGTTTATATTGTTTGTACCAAGATTTAGTTTTTCTTTCCGCTTTCCAAATCTTTTCGAATTGGGTCAGATATGGTACCTGATTCCTTTTGCAAAAGAATATGGCTAGCCCGTTAGAACTAGTTAACTAAATTGAGCATCCTAGATAGATGTTATGTACAAGAACTTTTTCAATCTTCAAAAGATAATAAGTCTAAGTGGACTTATTTATAAATGATTTTCTAGAGTAGAGTACACTCTAGAACAATGAAGTTAGGAATTGCTCATAAGATTGACAATTCTCAAGAACTTGAATTGGTCAAAGTTATAGTATGGTTGACTCAAAGAAAATGGTAAACTTTCTCCTACAGTTTACATAGGATTTTTAAACTCATTAGGATAAAGTAGTCATGTAGTCGGGTAAAAAATAAAGTAACTGTTAGATTGGAGTTAATCATTGTACAAACATCCAAGTTAGATGTTTGGGACAACCAAACTTCAAGTTTTCCAACACAAATTCAAGTGAATCAAGAGTTCTCAAAGTCTTGCAAGGGATAAAATCCCACTTTCATTACTAAGCCCATGCACCAATCATGCCAAGAAATGGAATAGTAACTTGAATCCATCTAATTCACATGTTTGTGCATAGACCGCACATCGAGAAACTGTGAATTGACCAGGGATGTTTTTAGATCCACCCTTATTATTCTTTCACTAGTTTGTACTTTGTCTAGTTCATTAAAGTGCAAAATAAGACAATGTTTTGAATCATTTGGGCAGGGATGCCACCACATAGATGAGACATGTTCTTCCAGTTCTAGAACATGATCATGTTCTTCCAGTTTTAGAACATTAGGCTCGGGGGTTGCCTACAGTAGATATATAGCTCTATTTGCAAGGATGATAATATTTTCCAAGGGGCGAAGAATGTAATAAAGTATGTGATCTAAGGGTCCGATCGGTTCAGACGGATTTGAAATCAGACACCGTTTGTTCATCCATGTGTATGACCAAAGATCTTGAGTTTAGACCTACTAGGAGGTCTTGTGCTCTTGTGAACAAGTGATCCACTTAGCATAGTGGTTAAGTCTCAAGGATGTGAAGGAGGAGGTCTTGGGTTCAGTCCCCATGGGGTACATGGGGAGAGTATTTTGGCCAAAGAGATCTAGAGCCTTCTAGAAGCATCCACTTGAGTTAACTCAAGTTAACTGGAACACTTGGTGCACATGCAGTTACATGGCCGACACATGGATGGTTAGTATCCACCTGCCCAAGAAGGCAATTCCCTAGAGAGAGCTATATATAGAGGTATTTGGTTAGGAGGAGAGTCATCTCTCTAGGATGTGGTGGTCGTAATCCTTAGGTTGATGCTCATGCCAATCAAGTTATATCAAGAACCTCTTTTGGAAGATATGCTAATGAGACTCAACACTGCTAAGAAGCGAAAAGAAGAAGAATTGAGGGTTAGAGAAGAAGCGCAAGCTGAGGCAAGAGAGCACATCAAGAGAAATAAGTTAATGCGACTAGGCTTAGATGTCAACCCAAACACCCCAAAATATCACATGGATATGTGCCAAAAATTGGGCATAATTACTTCTTGCATAATCGATCTACATCCCTGATGGAGAGTGTTAATCTCCAAAAGAATAACCTACTCTTGAATTTAGAACACCTCTATATCAAGAGTAAGTCAAAACCTTCACCAATTTAAAAGATCAATGACCAAATATCAATTTCTTGACTAAATTGTGAAGAAGGAAATTCCTCAGAAAGTCTGCTGCATAGATCTTACTCATTGACTGAGTAAATGTGTAAAGTTTTTGATGAAACTTTGCACAAGGTGTCGCACATAACACATGTATCCATAGGTTGACCTTCTATCATCTGGATTACCTGCCCAATCTGCATCACTATAGATCTTGATATTTGTATCTGATGTAAAACCATAATACAAACCTTCTTTGAGTGTACCCTTAATGTACCTCAACACTCTTTGACCTGCAATCCAATGTTCTTTCCTAGGACAATGCATAAATTGATACAAAACTCCAACTGCATATGATAAATCAGGTCTAGTTAAAGTAGCATAGATAAGACTACCAATCAAACTCTGATATTGTCTCATGTCCTTGAATTCTTCACCTCCAAATTTACTCAATTTGTGATTCACGTCCATTGGTGTAGGTGCTACCCTGCAATCATTCATTTTAAACTTGATTAACAAGTTCTTCAAATACCTTTCTTGGGTCACAAATACTCCATGTTGAGTATATGTAATCTCCATGCCCAAGAAGTATGACAAGTCTCCCAAGTCACTTATTTTGAACTCCTTTTCCATTTGCTTCTTTAGTCTTTGTATTCCTTCCTCATCTGTACCTGTAAGGATTATATCATCAACATATATGCACATGTATATGAAACCATTATCACTTGCTTTGACAAGCAAGCTACTATCTGCTTTAGACACCTGAAATCCAAGTTCTTTCAAGAACTTTACAAGTCTATAATTCCATGCCCTTGGGGCCTGCTTCAAGCCATACAAAGCTCTCTTGAGCTTGCACACATGATCTGGATACCTTTTATCTCTGAACCCTTGAGGTTGCTCCATGAACACATCATCTGAAATATAACCATTCAAAAAAGCATTTTTTACATCAAGTTGACATAACTTCCAACCTTTACATGCAGCAATAGCTATAAGTGTCCTGATAGTTGTCATCTTTGCCACAGGACTATAAGTCTCATCATAATCAACACCATATGTCTGAGCAAACCCTTTGACAACAAGTCTAGCTTTGTACCTAGACACACTTCCATCTGCAAATCTTTTTGTCTTATAAACCCACTTACATCCAATGATCTTCTGGCTATTTGGTTTTGGAACCAAATCCCATGTTTGATTCTCCAACAATGCATCATATTCTTCCTACATAGCTTTCTCCCAATTTTCTTTACCTTCTGCCTCTTCATATGTAGAAGGGTCTTCATCTGCTTTAATCATGTAAGCATAATCTTTGGTAGCCAAAAATGAAGTATCATAGCTATACCTTGTAGGTTGCCATTTGTTCCTTGTAGACCTCCTAAGTTCTCCACTTCTTGAGGTTTCTGGTTCTTCATATTCAGGATCAAATCTTGGTGTTTCTTCCACTTCATCCTGCACTCCATTATTCTCTTGTTCATCAAATATCTGAACCTTTGATTTACCTTTCCTTGGCTCACAATTTCTTCATCATCTGTATTAATATTGATAGTACCTGCATACCAAGTACCTTGCTCATCAAATGTAACATCTTTTGATACAAGAAAATGTTTTGTGGATGGATTCCACAACCTGTATCCCATCTGCTTATCATCATAACCAATAAACACATATTTTTCAGCTTTAGGTTCCAATTTGTGCCTTAATTGTGATGGCACATACGCATAGGCCAAACATCCAAATACTTTGCAATGGTCTAGTGTAGGTCTCTTACCCCACCATGCCTCATAAGGTGTCATTCCCTGCAAAGCTTTACATGGTAACCTATTGACCAAATAAGTAGCTGTATTTACAGCCTCAGCCCACAAATAATTAGGGCAATTTTTCTCCTTCATCATGGACCTTGCAAACTCAACAAGAGTTCTATTTCTCCTTTCTGCTACACCATTTTGTTGAGGAGAGTACCTGCAAGTAACCTCTCTTTTTATACCTGCATCCCACAAGTAATTACTGAATTCATTAGAGAAATACTCTCCCCCTCCATCTGACCTTAATCTCTTCATCTTATGACCTGTAATTCTTTCTGCATATGCATGATAGTGTTTAAATGTGTTAAACACTTCTGACTTATCTTTGATCACATAAATAGTGATCCATCTAGTAGCATCATCAACATAAATCACATAATACCTTGACCCATTTATACTGAAATCCTTTGATGGTCCCCACACATCTGTATGTACCAACTCAAGTTTCTCTGAGTACATAAAACCATGCTTGGAATAGGAATGCTTATGAGCCTTACCTAATTGACATGCCTCACATCTGTATGTCATATGTTGACCTGCAACATTAGGCAATCCAAGCACTGAACCATTATTAATCATGTCTTTAATACCTCTTTCATTGAAATGTCCAAGTCTCTTGTGCCAAAGATCTAACTCAGAGATCTTATGTCCTCCATAGGTGAACAAGGCATGACCAGCATTACCTTGAATCTTCAATGTGAACAATCTTCCTTCTTTCTTCCCTGAAACAATTTGTTTATACCCATTGCTAGGATCTTCCACAAACACTCCTTCATTAGTAAACCTTACTTCATAACCTTTTTCCACAATTTGTCCTACACTTATCAAATTCTTAGGAATTGTAGGAACATACAAGACCTTACTCAATAAGGTGCTACCATCCTTGGCCTTCACTGATCCAATTGACTTCACATTGTGCTTTGTGTTGTCACCTGTTTGAACAACATGATTACATACCTTATTCTCCAAATCAATCATCAAGGCTATATTACCACTCAGGTGATTGCTACACCCTGAGTCAATGTAGAAGACTCTTTGATCTTCACTCTGCCTTTCACAAGTTGCATTCATTATCAATGTTGAATCTTGCTTTTGATCTGAAGCATAATTGTAGTAGGTGTTGTTATATTGTTGACTTTGGAAACCTCTACCTGCATTTCTTCCAAAATAACCCCTACTACCTCTGCCTCTGAAATTACCTCTTGGATTTCTGCCACCTCTTCCTCTTGCATTATAGTTTTGACTATATCCATTATTACTCTGAGTATTATGCCAACAATCATTAGCTAAGTGATTTGTCTTACCACAAATCCAACAAGCTTTGCCTCCATCTTTGTTGTTTCTGCCTCTTCCTCTACCTTTGCCACCTCCTCTTCCTCTTAGGAAGTTGGCTTGACTAGTTGTTCCTTCATCTTCATTTGCTTGTTGCTTTCCTTTGCTATTCTTCTTCTTGTCCTTTGAGTACATTGCATGACCTGCACTCTTGTCACAATCTCCTTTAACATCCTGCTCAAATGTTAGCATATGACCTAACAACTGATTTAAATCAGGAGTGAAATGATCAAGTGATACTTTGTAGACAAAATGAATGGCTTCCATTTGTCATCACCTCTTAAACCTGTAAGAATTTGTCTTACCAATTTATCCTCCTCAATGTCTTCATCAACAGCTCCTAAAGCATCTGCAATATCTTTCATTCTTGTCACATAGTCTAAAATGGATTGAGAAGCCTTCTTCTTAAAGGTGGTAAACTCTGCCCATAAGGATGCCTTCCTTGACTTAGTAGTATTCTGGAAATGCTCCTCCAAAGCATTCCAAATATCAGTTGCACTTTCAAGACCTCGAATATGAGGTAACAAGTAATCATTAACTACCATATAGATAATGCTCCTAGCTTCAACATCTTTCTTCATCCAATTTTTCAAATCTGCTAACTCTTCCCTAGTTGGAACACTAGGATCTCTGAACTGTGGCTTCTCTTCTTCTCCTGTGATGTAAGCTATTAAATCTTTGCTCATAAGATGAGCTTCCATCGTCATTGACCATGCAGGATAGTTTTCCCTATCCAATTTCTCTATCTGTAGAGAATCTCCCATCTTGTGTCCACCTGTGTATTGAAATCTTCAAGCTTTATGAATAATATATGTACCTTTGTTTCAAATTAGAGTCCTTTTGTCTTTCTTGATGTCGTATGGTCTCCTCCTCAAGCTTTGCCTTCAAGCTTTCACCTTTTAGTTCTTCAGTTGTTGAATTTCTTGAATCTGTAGCAGTCGGGATCCTCCTTTCCTTGATTTTGATGTCTCCTGCTCTGATACCACTGATGGAGAGTGTTAATCTCCAAAAGAATAACCTACTCTTGAATTTAGAACACCTCTATATCAAGAGTAAGTCAAAACCTTCACCAATTTAAAAGATCAATGACCAAATATCAATTTCTTGACTAAATTGTGAAGAAGGAAATTCCTCAGAAAGTCTGTTGCATAGATCTTGCTCATTCACTAAGTAAATGTGTAAAGTTTTTTATGAAACTTTGCACAAGGTGTCGCCTAAAGATTACGCACCTTCTCCAAGTCAAATTACTTCAAAAAGTTCAGTAGATCTTGAGAAATCTACTTACCAAGTCAGCTATGTCTAAATCTGCACTTCTAAGAAGTCGATTTGGACACCCCTAACTTCTTAACTTTAATTCTCTCAGTATAGAACCCGTTTAAGCAAATGCTTTTAGCCACGAGTAGATTACCTTCCAACTTAAAGATTAAGTGCTTACTTGCACAAAACTTTAAACTGTGGAGTGAGAAATGATCAAATCATTAAGATCGAAGTTTGCGCCTGTTTCAGGAGACAGTGAGTACTTTCTCACATGTAAATGTTCCTACACACAATTCTCTTAACCTGATCACAATTAGACTCTCAAAATCTATCCATAGATTGATTAACTATGGACTTAGATATCTCCAAAAGGAATTCACAAAAGATCTATCACACGGGGAGAAAACACAGAAACATCGGGTGCAATTTTTCCTTCTATTCCTCAGAAATTTACAACTGAGTGAGGATGGAGAATTCAACTCACTTCACATGTGTCTAATGACATTCTCAGCTTCTCAATACACTATTCTCATGGTCTCCTATTGTCTCCTCTATTGCCCCGACATTTTTCCAAAATATTTATAGGCAAATATGTACAAGTTTATGACTATTCAGAAACTCTAAGTGATCTATGTCTTCACTAATGTACATATGTGTAAAGATCATTCATCGTGTGAATGTCTCCATCTTCTTTGCTTCAAAACTTGATCTCATCTCCATCCTTTGTCCTTCAAATCTTCAATTGGTGATTGGTCTGTACCAACAATCCCTTTGTGAGTGTGGAGGTAGGACGAGGAAAGAGTGTAAGGACTATGAGAGAATTGGTTGACTCAGGTGCAATAACTAGTGCAGTTAGACTTTCATACTGCCAAGACTTGAAATTGAACATCAAGCCCATAGAAGACTATCTCATAGGTTTGGGAGGGGTGGAAACCCCTTGTTTGGGCGAGGTGGAACTTCCCAACTACCTTCAAGATGTTCCCATGAAAGTCAAAATGCTAGTATGTCACAATGAAGACCTTACAAAGCTACTTGTCTTGGGTCAAGATTGGATTTACCACCATCTAGTCAACTTGAACCTAAGAAGTCAACTTACAGGAACAATGCATTACATTAGAATTAGAGAATTGCATGTTGACAAGTCCAGAGGTAACACATTCTCTTATTTTTTTCTAGGAATAATCTTAGCAAAAAAGATGGTGCATGTGTCAAAGGCTCTCTATTCGAGAAGAACTCAATCATGGAAGAATAGGGTAAAAGTCAAGCTGACTCCTCCTCTTGTGCAAAGACTAATGCCACCACAACCACTCAACCAAAAAGACAAGAAAAACAGTACAAGATAATCACCATACCAAATAGGCAAAGAGCATCCAAGATGAAAGAAATTTCGGGCATAAAGCAAATTTGGGTACCAAAAGGAAAGCAACCAACAACCTTGCCAACATAGTTCCCACCCATGCAAACCAACCATAAGAAGACAAGTACCAAGACACCATAACCAGTTCTACGAGAAGGTCTCCGAAAAATTTGGGTGCCTAAGAAATTAGTTGCAGCTCAACAAGGACAATCACACATGTGGGTACCCAAGAAACTATTACATGCACAAAGACCTATGCTCTCCACCATGCAAAAGGTCTCAACAAAGAAGTCAAGGAGAGAAAAGGGTAATAATTGAGCACAAAGAGCACAAGAATATGAACTCACCCCTTTGGCAATGTAAGAAGATACACTTAAGGATATGGCTTTGGAAACCAAAAGCATCAATAGCACCCACAAAAGCAAAGCACCAACCACGAGGGATACAAAATTCAAGCAACCATCCAAAAATGAAGAAGCTAAAGTTGATCTCTACACAGTCAAACACTGTTCTCAAATTCATCCCTAAAGGGAGGAATGGTCAGTTGTCATTTAACCATCGACTTATCACAACATTTCAAGATACATTGGTTAACTCCATTAAAGACTACATCAACGTCCACCAACAACATTGAGAGCCTCGACGTGCAACAACCATGTCCCTTTCGCATAACCTTGTCTTTGCACCATTCAGGTCATGCATTTCCATAGTATGCATTAATATAGGGCCACCTTACAAGGTTTTGCATAGACACAATTGAGGATCCTAGGCACATGTGACACATCTGACATATGTAAAATATTTTATTGATGCTAACACGTTTTTTCTTGTTTTATGCCATTGTTCAAAAAAAAAAAGAGAAGAGAGAGAAAAAAAGAGAAACAAAAAAGAGGCAGACGAAATAGGACCAAGTGCGCAAAGACTCTCATCAGGGAACCATCACCAAGGACATCTGTCAACAAGAAAGACAAGCTAATGATCAGTCACAGTGATGGGAGTACAACATGAAGAGATAAATATCGATCGACCTTTCACCATGGTAAGGATCACCTACTTTGGCAACATTATAACCATGATAGTTTAGGAAACCTCTTCATCAACATACCCTTGAGCACTTTGTGTAAGACCCAATTTCTTGCACCATATTTCTTCCAATGCATTCCCCAAGTATGCATACATAGGGCCAGATTACAAGGCCATGCACAAGGCACATATTTTCTTCAACCCATACACTAATGCACTTAGCCATCATTAATTATGGGTTATAAGTACTTGGCATAAAAATTATAAAAGCTATGATTGGAAGATCCAAAGGATATCCATGCTACAACATTGGTACCTAGGACGTAATTCACGATCAACAGTTGCTTAAAATCAACATTGACAACCTCTTCTAAGCAACTAGCATTTTTTGGAAGCTCCGATAATACATTTATGGTGGAATCCAAGGAACACCTACATGCAAAGGGAAAAATACTTCCATGGACCAGCAATTACAAACTGAAGAAAAGGACAACGGACCCTGCTATAGGTGGAAGACAGACTGCCCTAGTGGAGGCATGAGGAACTCTACCTCTCAAAGTACTACATGGAACAACTACTACAACAAGGGTCTGTTAGGGATGACATACTCGAGAAGGGGGGGAGTGTTGACAGTCAAGGTCAAGCACAAGCATACAAGCACATCAAGGAAGTGGACACACAAGAAGAAGGAGCATGTAGGGAGCTCCAAGAAGCACATGTCAAATTTTCAGAAGAAATCCTCATAAAATAGTGATTTTTATCACTAAAGACCATTGTAAATACCATTTTCATTTTTAAACTCCATTTTGTTCAAGCCGAGGAGTCCAAGCTTGAGGAGTATTAGAAGTATCATCCTGCCAATTTTCATAACTTTTAGACTCCATTTGAGCCCCCAAATAAGCCATGGAACCTAATTTTTAATTAGGCTGGACACTAGGTCTGAACAGGATCAAAACTACTCAAAAAACTATAAAAAGGGTTGGAGAGCTCATTTTAGAGGTTAGCTTTTTGTAGATTTGAGCTTTTGTAAGAGATTTCATTTGTAATCGAAGTCCTTTCATTGTTCCAATCTTTGCTCTTACTTTGTACGCTTGTGTGTGTATGTATGTGCATGCTTGTGTGCTTTCACTCACACACTTGTGCCATCACCTACTCATGGTCTTCATACTGGTCCTCACATCTCCACGGATTCACATTTATGAGGTGAATCTCCTCACATTGGTACTTACCATTGTGCTAGAGTGACATACACCATTCCTGAGCTACCTGCAGGTGTCTCCATGCTATACAATATCTCAAAGTCACTCATGATTTCTGAACTTAGAATGTATGGGTTATCACTCAACTGCTAGGCCCAAGACCTAGCAGTATGATTGACACTAGCTTTAGAAGATCTAAGGCTTTGTCTATCCCATCCTAGGTATCTTCCTAACCTATGGTTCATAAGTCTTGGTGGTTATCCCAATTGTTCCAAGTACAACCTTGTTGCAAAGTTCTTTTGTATTAGTCAGTTATTCTTTTTATTCTCCTTAGAATTTCACTTCTTTTCCAATAGCTTTCATCATGAGGAATACTACTTTTGAATGCACTTGAAGTTTTGGTCGATGGATTTATGTCCTTTCACTTTAGCGTTTGTCAAAAAAGTACCCTAATTATGCTTGCACTTCAGTAATTAGGGTTCTTGGACTCGTGTCCTACATATCATAGCCCTAACTAATCAATACCTCTATCCATACTTAGCCTCAGCTAGGAATTGACAGAGGGGGTTGAGAATGATCCAACCTCAAGTTGCTTATCTGTTGCTCGCAATTGAGTGCTCCACACAATTGTTCTCAAGCTTGCAGTATGCTAGTGCTCTGGATGCCCTTCGATGCTCTCAATGGACCTAAAAAAATTGCAAGTTAAGTTCAAGCTTCTACCTTCAATTGACAAACAATGTTATTCGGACACTTTTAAAGACCCTTTTCTCCCCCTTTGTATCGATGAAAAAATTCTTCTAGAGCTCCCTTGGTTCCTAACTCCATTGAGGGTAAATTTCCAATTACCCTATCTAAAGATTAATTCATTATTCCTCAAAAAGATAGTTTTGGCTCTCTAGGATTCACAACCAGTTTTTCAATTAGCTCTATAGCTCAAAAAACAGATTTCATATGAAAAAATTATGTCGACTCAAGATTTTGGGGGTTAAAACAGGCAAACAAGCAAACCAGATTTCTTGAATTATATGTTTGGGGCCTCACTATGCTCCTATCATTTATAATTTATTCCAAAAATTTAGTCAAAATTCAAAAATAAAAAACCCTAAAAAGTTGGCTGAATTTGCTTATCAATCACAATCGAGAGGGCTACTAATCATGATGAATAGAGGTGTCCGCCGTCGCCTCTCGATCACGATGGGCAGTGTCAATCACAATTGATAATGTGAATCGCGACGGAAATGCGACCGGCCGTGATTGATGGTGTTAATCACAATTGAAAACATTTCTCGGCTTTTTTTGCATGATTTTGTGCGAATTGTGGCATGTAAGTCACGATGGATAAGTTTCTCACTTAATTGGGGTGTCAGTCGCAATTTGTCATTCGATCGCGATGGACAGGGGTGTCCATCACAATTGGCACATGTCAATCATGATGGACATGCAATCCATCACGATGGACACTATCAATTGCGATTGATCATGACGATCACAATGGACATAAATTTTCACTTTTTCATGTTTTCTTGTGTCAATCAGACCTTTATACATCAGGATGGACTAGATTTTAGCCAAATCTCACTATCAATTGTCCTTTTGTTGTCGATCGCGATGGATAGGGGTGTTCGTCGTGATGGATACCATCTATCATGATGAATAGAGGTGTCTGTCAAGGTCTCTCAATTGCGATATAGGCAGTTGTTATGGACACTCCTAATCATGATTGATGATGTCAATCACGATGGACAAAGAAAATGCAATTTTTTTTTTTGTGGATTAGTGATGTGCAAGGCCTCTAGACTATGAATGTGCACTCAGTTTTACCAAAAGGCTGATTTTTTTGTCAATCACAATTGACAAAGCTCAATGCCCCGAGACCTCTGCAAACATTTATTGTACCTATTGGAGTTACTATAGCTACTGTGGATGCTCTTATATGCAAGAACGCTCAAGAAACATGCAAAAACAACACACATAAATCCCTCTCTTGCTCTCTCTCACAAGAGAAATGAGAGGAATGGACTGGGGAAGGTGATACGACCAAAAAACTGAAAATTTCAACGAAGATGGAGATGGAGGTGGGAAAGGGTGAGGATGATGATGGTGATGAAGTAAGAAAGAGAAAAATAAGGAAAAGTAAAGAAATTAACTATGACTCCAACGTTATGTCTCTACATCTTACCATCACATGCTCATCCGCGAAGCTCTCTCCTCGGCAACAACGCCTAATTTGGTGTCACTCTAGCACAATGGCAAGTACCAACATGAGGAAATCCACCTCATAAATGTCAATTTGTGGAGACATGAGGACTAGTATGATGACCAAGAGCAAGTGATGGCACAAGTGCATGAGTGAGGGGCACACTAGCATGTACACACATACACACACAAGGCAAGAACAAAGAGAGGAACAATGAAGTGCTTCCTTCTACTTAAGAAATCTCTTACAATACCTCAAACCTCTAACAAGCTAACCTCAAAAATGAGCTCTGTGGCTCTTTTTATAGTTTTTGACTAGGTTTTGACCCTGTCTAGACCTAGTGTCCAGGCTAGTTAAAAATTAGGTTCCTAAGCTATTTTGGAGGCTCAAACGAGCTCTAGAAATTATGAAAATTGGTGCATATATACTTATAATACTCCTCAAGCTCGATGACTCCTTGGCTTGCACAAAATGGATTAGGAATAATAAAAAATGGTATTTAAAATGGTGTGAAGTGACTAAAATCACTGTTTGGGAAATATTTCTCCTTGAAAAACTATGTGTCCTACATTGTAATGATCAAAAGTACATCATTAGCATGCTTAACATACAAGGTGCTTTTAGTTGGATTGTTCTCAAAACCATGTGCAATCAGATAGGCATGTATCTTTTCATACCAAGTGTATCTTGACTGGGACTCCAGGAACCACTCCCATAGGCTTTACTATGCTCTGGTATGCCAGTGTTACAGTAAAGTTGGTAGGTCTTGAAGGGTGTAGTCCAATCTTTTTCATGGTATGTTCACACATCAAGTTAATGCTAGAACCCCCATCTACAATTATGCCTTGAAACTCATGACCCTTGATAGAGAATGTTAACTCAGGGCTCTTATAATCTGTGAGGGGTGCTTCCTCTACAATTTTATCTTTATGCATAACAGCAGCCTTTGCCACTAAACTTGTTGTGCAAGCCTCATCAATTATCTAGCAAGAGTTCTAACCTGAATTTCCCATCCATCTTTATTAAATCAAAAATACTAACCTCCTTTTTCATGGACTTGAGTAGTCTTGAAGCTTATGATTCCTTAAGAGCATGGGCTCCAATTGACTTATCAGACTCCTCATGAGCCCTGTTGAATGCATGTCCAATGGTGTGTACCTAAGTACTGACTTAGGGACTTGTGGAGAAAGAGACTATACCTCAATCCCCCTCAACTGCATATAGTGGGGACTTCATGCTTTATTTATCAATCCAAGGAGTATCAAAACCTATCTGAGTGTATGAAGACACACATTCAAATGATGGTCAATGCAAATGAAGTTTCACCAGGTACAAATAAGTATAAATCCATCACATTCAAGTTTTCAAGGTTAGCTATGGTGTCGTGACACTTGGAACAAGAGTCAACAATAAATCAAGCTTTTCTCTCAGCTTCGAACTCCGAATATAGCAAATAGCGGGTTCATTTTGAAGCTCTTGAGAAGACGCATCCAATCCTTCACTTGATTTTGATGCTTCTACTTAAAGTTATGAGCAAAATACTGAGCCCGTGATCTTCCTACACTTCACACACACCTTACCAATAGCAAACAAGCACTTCCATGGATAGACAATACTTCTAAGCACTCTTTCCAAACATCACACATGCATGCAAGCTCACTATGAAGAAGATACAGAGAGGAAAAGACACAAATTCGAAATTCTATGCTCTTGATTCTCACAATGGCAAAAAGTCTCTACAAAGGGTCACAAAATGACTTATATACTTGTGCCCTAAAAAAATGGTCCTTTCACACAAGAGACCGGCACTTTATTGATTAAAAGACTAATTTCCTACTAATGTACAAGGGTATTGAGAGAAATCTTTACGGGTATGCATCTAGAGGCTCTAGTGCATTTACATCGGAAAATATATTACAAAATGGTTATAATACAAAAATAATGTGTCCAAATCAGAAAAATTTTGGGGTCCTTCTTTTTCTCTACCTCTTTGCTTTTCTTGGCTCTGCAACACTCTCCCCCTCTTTGCCTTTGTCATCCCTTGACAGGCTTCACTTCTTGTTTGCAGCTCGCTTACTTCTTTCCACGCTCGCAACCGGTGGAGAATTTTCCAATCGCTCCTTTAAATTTGGGTTGCTGTTTTAAGTTTGGCTACCATGCACGCAACAAGTGGAAGGTATGAAGGGGTGGATCTTCAGCCTTCGATCTGGACCTCCCAAAGATCAAGAGGTGAAGCACCTTCTTGGGGCTCCATATCTACAGGATATCTTCTTGCACTTCTTCATGGATACTTGTTGGCCTTGATCCGCCCTTGCCTCTTACGTGCCTTCCCCTGTTGTATGCCCTTGTGGGGCCTACAGAGATAAGTCTTCAAATAGAATACTTTTAGTGAAGCTTCTTTCTTGGTTTTCTTCTTCTTTTCTTTTTGCTAGAATCTCCTTCAACACTGCCCCCCTCCTGAACTCTATCATCCCAGACAAGCTTTGGAATGCGGTGGGAGTACATTTTGTAAACCTTTTGCTCTATCTCATTAAGCAGATTAGCTTTACGTATCATAAGTTGCTTCCATTGTTCGGCTTTCACACCCTCATGTGGTGGCTGTCTGTGGTCTGTGAAGAAGCCCAATTCATATGCCACCATTCTAGCATTCAGATTCTTTGACATTTTTAAGAAAATCTTGGAATCAATTTCAAAAAATCTAGTAAAAAATTCTTCTTTGAAGGTTTGCATGTATGGACTTGACAAGAACATGAGCCTTGAATAATATGCCATGATTGTTGGGCAGCCGGGCAGAACAAATAGATAAAAAATAAGGATATTCGTGCCCTAGTTAATGCCAATGAAATTCAAAAATGTATATGCTGCGTGTTTGAACACTCTCAATACTGTACGTATCATGCTGAGGATTTTATTAGTCATCTTGATAGCTAGATCTGGTACTGTTGCATATCGAGATAGCCAAAATTCAATGGTTTTCACCATGTAATCCTCAATCAGCAAGTAATTGTGAGGTGGACCATCAGTTCTTTTTTTCTGTTGTGTAAATTATCATTTTCCTCCATATACACTTTGAGCTCTATTTCTAACAGACTGCTTCTAGTCTTCATTTTGTCTTTGTCCGCTTCACTTGCTTCATATTGTTTTTGTAGCTCCATTAATTGTTTGTGGAGCTTGTGATTCTACTCCATTAGTGTAGTGCATTGTCCTTTGACTTCTATTACTTCCGTTTCCTTTATTGAAATGACTTGTTGCGCCTGGATTAGCTACACAGACAACTCTTCACTCATCATTTGAAATTGATTCTTTTCTCTCATGGCCTTATCATAATCTACGTCTGTTTCCATCATTTGTTGCTGCGTATCCATGGCCGTTTGTATCATTTGTTTGACTATTGGTAACTTGAATCCTCCAGTCCCAATTCTTTATACCTAGCAGCTAGTTATGGAGTATGCTCCTTGGCCTTTTGTTGCGGCCCTTGTCTTGCATGTCTATACTGATGTCCTTGGACATTGACGTTCACTTGACCCTGCATGTACGTATGAGTTTCTTCTAGAGCCGCTGAGAGACCTCTTTTTGTCATGGGTGGTTGTGTCAGAGGGATCTTTGGTAGTGTATGTGCCCACTTGGATTCTGGGGTTTCTTGTGCTGCCTCATCTCTAGCATGCTTAGCTCCTCTCATTGGTTTCTTGGAACTTGTTCCTACTTCTTCTGTGGAGATGAATATTTTCTTTTTCTTTGGAATGATAGCTGATTTCACATATTTTTCCATTTCGGTGGAGGTTGGCATCAACTGTAAACAGTCTTTCATATCGAGAGCCTCATACATTAGCAACGCAATGCCGAGCTTCCATTCAAAAACTTCTTCTGACTCCATTTCTTCTTAGCTTTGAATAGGCAATGTTGAATATATGGAGTAAGATTGACTTGATTCCCAATTCGCCTCATCGCATGGGAGAGCAATTGAACTACAATTTTCTGAGGTGTTGTATACCTGTTCATGCTGGGAAAACAAAAATGCTGATGCACTAATGGAGCTGATTCTTCTAGATCCGTCCTGTTGATTTCCAGAAAGGTTTTCTTTTTTGGATCATGACATTCATCTTTGACATTGGTGAGACCATTCTGACTCCATCCAAAAGCTTTGTTGATTAGTTCATGTGTGAATCGAATGGTTTTCCATGTGTTGCTCTAGCACAATGGTGAGAACCACGTTAAGAAGCTCCACCTCCTTAATGTCAATCCATGGAAGAGATAGGAGTGATATAGAGATCGTGAACGTGAGATGTAGTGAGAGTGAAGGTGAGAAGCATAGAGATGCACACACACATACACACACAAGAAGAGACAAGCAAGACACAACGGAAGGTGAGAATTAGACTCTATTGCTCAAGATCACTCTTACAAGCTCAAATTAGCTCTAAGCTCACACTAACCAACCTCAAAAATGAGCTCTCTAGCTGTTTTTATAGATTCTAGACTAGTTTTGACCGGTTTCACATCTAGTGACCGGCATAGTTAAAAAATAGGTTCTATGTGCTATTTGAAAGGGTAAACGATATCTAAAAATAACCAAAATTGGTATGCTCCTTCTACCTAGGCTCCTCAAGCTCGAGGACTCCTTGGCTTGCACAAAATGGATCTATATTTTATAAAAAGGTTGTTTCTATGTTACATATGGTACATGAGTGATGAAAATCACTATTGGGAATTTTTGAAAAGCATTTATAAAACATAACTCTTTGAAAAATTGATTCGACTCACTCCTTGATCTATCTTTACATGCTTCTGCGTCTTCTATGCCTCTGGCTACTACCAACACCCCCCTCCCTCTCCCTTCTGTCATCCTCGACAAAACCTGGTTGCGAGGTCTGTCGGATGTAATTCTGTAGGAGGTCTTGAGCGAGGGTGTGTTTGGATATTCAAATGCCTCGGGCTAGATCTACCTCGAGCTGCTCCCAATCAATGGGCTACGGTTCATCTGATGGCCGGAGTTGATAATGCGTGGAATAGACCATCTGTTCACAGGCAAATAATTGCAATAGATGTGTCGGCATGCTAATGAACACCTCTGAGTGGTAGTCCCAGAAAATCGGTTGTGAACATTTCTTTGAAGGTTTGCTTGTAGCACACCGGTAGGTATTTGACTCTGCAATGCCAGGCGTAACACACTCCGAGCGATGGCGTTATGCTCATGTCATAAGCTAGGTCGAGATTGCCATGCTTGAAACCCGGGGTGTTTACATGGGGTGCCTTGACGTGACGGAAGACTTTGAAAACCATTTGTATCATGTCAAATATTTTGACAGTCATGTGCGCTTCTATATCGTCCATATGTTTTAAGCGGGGAGCCAGTAGCAAATCGTTTCCATCATGTATCCGACTGTAGGTGGTCCGGTGGGTGGAGTGAAGTATGGGTAATTCAACCAATCCTGGCATTGCTTGTTGTTCTTTACTTTAATAGCTAATGCCTTCCAGGAACGGCGACGTGGCGCTGGTCCCCAACATGGGTTGTATTTTAAGTGTAGTGGTGCCTTAACCCAAGTACTCATCATCTCAGGATATTCTTGTAATAAATTTTTGTGCCAATCTGGTTGATAGATTTCACCTCGCTATGCATCCAGTGGCAAATCTTCAGGCTCGAACTATGTCGCATGAGAGGGTTTTTTACCTATTTCTTTTTCTATGGCTAACTGATATTCTGCCATTAACATAAAAAGGTCTTGTATTGTAGCTCATGCCCAGATATGTATCTGCGTGGGGCCAAATGAGCAAAATACGGAGACTGTAAAATTCTTTCTTCAATCATTGCCATGGCGTGTAACTGCACCTCTACCCTTGTTGAGTGGGTTGTTCCAATTTCTTCAATCGTCTTCATCCATGCGGGAGTTGGAAGTTCGAAAGTCGTCTCGCCTTCGGCCGTGACACGTCCGCCTGGGATGGGTTGGGGTTCATACTCTTCTTCAAAAGTTTCCTCCACCGGAATAGTGATTGTTTCCTCCTCTCCTGGTAGTTTTGGTGGGGAGTCTGGCCGTGGTGGTGCTTCATATATTGCTATCTTTGATTGAAGAGTTGATACCTGGGCCCGTAATGCATTGAGTTCCTCTATGATCGTAGGAGAGGGGTCCATAGGAGCTGGTAGTCCGTGCTATACCGGTGCTCGTAACTGGAGTAATTTATGATCTTCTTTCAACTTTTGATATTCCTCATTCATGTTCTCGTATTCTTTGAGCAATCTCACATGATCATCTAGCAACATTTTCATCGATTCTGAAGGAACTGCCTTGAACCGGCTAGGACTTAATGGTTGGTCAGGTTGATCTAGGGAAGCTTCTAAATTTTCTCTATTCTGTTCTTGTAAGCACTGCTTATCGTCTTTTGCTACGGCCAAGTGACATCTGAGTAAGCCCATGTTTCTTGTTAACGTGGCGCTGCGGATCGTCTGGGCCCTTAACAAGTTATCAATGTCAGTGATGGCCTCTTTTGTCTTTTCTTCACTTTCTAGTTCCAATTTATGATATGCCTCTCATAATTCTTGATAGCGGGTATTCAAGGAGGCATTGTCAATAGACAGTGAATTAAGTTGCGATTGTAGATCGTTCGTTGTGTTCTGTAGCATCTGGTAATTATTGCCGAGAGATGCAAATTCATCTCTTACTTGAGTCATGCATGTGAACATTTATCGGAATGCGGTGTCGATGGTGGGTGATAAAATTAATGATGGAGTGAATGCAGTTGCCGTGTGCGGGGGTGTCGATGCAAGGGAAAGGGGAATTGGGTGTGAGAGAGTGGATGCCGTGGTTATTGTGGAGAAATTTGAAGTGCCTAAATGTGGTTGTGCCATGAATGAAGTGAGTGGTGGTGCGGTGGGCAGTGAGATATCCATGTCATTTAACGTGGTGTCAAGTGTAGTGACTGTGAATAGTGGAGTGATCGTGGGTGCTTGTGTGGGTGTAAGTACAGGGTTTACAAAGGTTGAAGAGTAATTTACAACTAGGGTTTATTGTAAGCCTTGGTGGAAAGGGGAAAGAGGAATTACCGTAGGTCAGGGAGGTGATATAGGGGAGAAGGTTAATGGAGGTGGGAATGGAAAAAGGTGTCTTGGAGGTGTGGGAAAGGATGGGAAGGATGGAGGGAGAAAAGGATTGGATAGAAAGGTGGATGTCCTAGGTGGTGGACTAGGTTGAATGGGTGTGGATTATGTGAGAGGAATGGATGCTATAGGGGCTTCTGCTACTTCGCCGTGGAAGAATGTGGATGTTCTGGGAGGAGGGTGTATGGGGGAGACTGGATGGGTGGGGGGGTGAAAGAAGAGTGGTTGGGGTGGTAGGTACTTCGACAACTATGGTGGTATGTACAGTAATAGGACGGGGTGGGGAGTCGACTAGGATAACTTCTTCAACCGTCCATCTTTCAGGAGTTAGGCGCGCTTCCCTGGCTTGTTGGGATGACTGAGCACCTGTTGGTACACGGATGTATTCACCAAGCTTGGATAATAGTCATACTCATCGGGGCTCAAACTCTGGTAATGGCTTTCGCTGCAAATATCTTAATGCCTCGGTGGTGCCCACAGACTTGACCAGTTCTCTGAAACCACGAATGTATGCTTCTTCGAAACCACCTGTGACGAGTTCTTGTTCTATCATTGCTTGGCTCTCTTCCTTAGATAACTTCTTACGCTTCCAAAATTTTTCCATAGTATGGTATAGCTTTTTGATGGCCAACATGTAAGCTGCGGCTTCAAAGGTTTCTTCTTCATGCGTACTAGTGTCACCCTCGGTGTCCATCTACCGTTCGTGCTCATCTGTCTGCACATGCTCTTGGGATTCATGTGTGCCTTGACTAGCTTCATCATTGCCGTCATCTTCATCCGTTTCTATTCTTTCTCCATCTGAGCTCGATACGACTTGTCCTTGTGGTGCATCCGGAGGAGTGGGAGGGTAGCTTGGATGTTCATATTCTTGAGAAAAGAGTTATCCTTCAGAAAATTGAAATTCATTGGAGAAAGCATCTGGCATCTCGAAATCAAACGTTGTGTCCATTGGTTCTGCTTCCAAGTAAGGAACTCGAAAAGAAAATGCATCTGCACCAATAGTGGTGGGAGTGTCAGTGGTAGAAGGTCCTGGGGCTATGACTGCTTGAGGAGTGACTGTGCTGGTAGTGCCTTCCGTTATAACGGGTCTTGATAGTCGTATGCGGATGGGTTGAGTAGTTGTAGGGGCTTCTGTCGGAGACTGTTCTGGAGATGGTTGCGGAGATGGGGACTCTGGAACTTGAAGGCACGGAATAGTTCCTCTCATACGCTTTCCTGCACGTCCTTTGCTAGGCTTCCTAGCTTTCCTTGTTGTCCCTTTGAATGCCTTCAACTCCTCACTAGTAAGTGCTCGCTCTATTGGCAAATCATATTCCAAACACATGTATACGATCCTTGTGAGGGCACAACATCCATTGATGACCTTCTTGCTTTCCCAGCTATGTTGGGCTAAGTACAACTGATCAATTATCTAGCTTGCTAGATCTACAATATGAGGTCCAGTACATGCTAAGTATAAGCCAAACCAGATACATTTGTGTGGCATGGTGAATCTATCC
Organism: Ceratopteris richardii; assembly: GCA_020310875.1. Classification (NCBI taxonomy): domain Eukaryota; kingdom Viridiplantae; phylum Streptophyta; class Polypodiopsida; order Polypodiales; family Pteridaceae; genus Ceratopteris; species Ceratopteris richardii. The sequence goes on from MU261878.1 coordinate 50,366, forward strand.
TGGGCTTGAAAAGCGAAGTGCTGCATGCATATCCGTAAGGGCTTAGATAGTTCAGGCGTGATAGCAGAAATAGCTTCCCATTTAGTAACATCCCCACGCTTCATAGGCTCTAGAATTAGCCTTTCTCGCTCTATCGACGTGTGGGTTCCATGGATCTTGATGGCTGCATGAATCAAATCTTTAGTAAGATAGAACCTCTTAAATGGTGGTCGTTCACTAATGACGGCAAGATAAAAGTTCTCGGAAAATCTTTGTTTTCTAAAGCGGTCAATGTAGTCACTAAGTAATAGCATCTGTAGAAGTCTGGTTTTGACAAAGGGCCACTGAAATACTCTGTGAATCATGCTCGTGCCCAAACATGCGTTAGATCTTCTGTGTTCTGTAGTCCTTCAAACTCTCTTGAGAAAAACTGGTACTTGGCCCAAGTATGGGTATCAAACACCAAATTGGCTTCAAAAATGAACTCTCCATCCGCCAATGGACCTGCTAATCCTTGGAACGAGTGAGAATTGCAATGAATCTTCTCAGTATATCCTTGAGGAGGATCGTCAATAGGCATAGGTCCTAGAAAACCTTGAAACTCTGGAGGTTGAGCCGTGGGATGTGATTCCGCGAGTAGTTCTCCAATATTAGCCATGGGTGCACTAGGGCCTGCTTCAGATGGTCCTTTTGCCTGCATGATGAAATGATGCGATTGTGTAGTGGATCTGCTACAAAAGATTAACACATTAGTATGGAAATTAATCATGATCCCATTAAAGTGAGACCGCAATCCCTTTCCATAACCGATGTGTAACCCGTGTAGCCGAGTGTTGTGATGTGGTTTATGGAATGATAGTTGCAAAACTAATGCATGTCTCTAGACACCTACATGCTTCAGATGATGCATACATTTCTTAGTGAGATGTTATTACAAGTGTTGTTGGGTTGTAGTATGTGGATTTGTACAAGGTTCAATTGTGAGTGAATTATTACAAGGATGGTGTTTAGTCGGGAAGGGAGTAATGTTAGATAAGGGGATCGGAGAAAATGTCTAGATACGTTTCGGTATCCACCTCCTAAGAGTTGTTGAGCAGGTGATATGTTTCTTCTGAGGGACAAAAGATGGTAGTGGATATGAGGGTGGAGAGGGGTATTCCCCATTTGGTAAACGCTCTAGCACTCATCATAGGTTTTAGTGGCATTTCATCTCTTCTAATTGGGTACTTCGTTCGTTGACATGTATCGCATCTTTGGATGTAAGTGGCTGCATCTTGATGTAGAGTTGGCCACCACATTCCTGCGAAGAGAATCATTTTGCAGTTCTATATGCAGAAAAATGTCCTCTTGTAGCTCCCGTATGAGCCATCTCTAAGACCAAAAGGTACTTGTCTTCATGAATGCACATTCGTAGATGATTGTCTCTTCCTCTCTTGAAGAGCTGCTTTCCTATAAGAACATTGTCCTTGCTTTGCTCTATGAGGGCACATTTTCTTGCTTAAGTAGCTCCTTCTGGGTACTCTTTGCTTTTCAAGAATTTTACCAAAGGCATACTCCATCTAGGTGCTACGATAGAGTAACATTGAGTAGAGTTCTCTTCTGGTAGTCTTTCTTGACAAGTGGGATAGGTATTTACATGGTTATGTGTATCCCTTTGCATGGTTGGCCAGTATATGCCCAATCTCTTCAGTGTTTTCCATGTTCCACTCGCATTTTGATGAGTTTTTCATTGATTTACATGTGCGTTTTGAAGCCACATCTCTTGTTCCTCTTCCTCCATGCATCTCATGAGTAAACCACTTGGATCTTGGTGGTATAAGCTTCCAGCAATGATGTGGAGATTTCTAGTCTTCCATAGCTCTTGACTTTTGTTTGTAGTAATCCCATGTTTAGGTCCGTATGTGAAGATAGGGATCAACTTTTTCTGCCCATTGGGGACATACCTCAGATTGAAAAGATTAGTATCTGGTAGGTCATCTGGTACTCCTGTGGGGGGCTCTCCATGTGTCATTCTCGATAGGTGATCTGCTCTCATGTGTGTATTCCCTTCTTGACTACTACTTCAAAATCAAATTCCATCAGCAATAGAAACCATCCTACTAGTCATCCTATATTACAAGGCTTATCGATGAAGAATTTGAATTTGTTTGCCAATACGGAGTGTTGAAACTTCTTTACTGCATACACCATCCCTAAACCTCCTCACTCCGTAGTGGTATAATTATGCTCTCCTTGGCTTAATTGTCTACTGGCATAGGCTATGGGGTGGTCTGACTTCCCTCTATCTGCTGGTTGCGCTAAGATGCATCCAATGGCAAACTTGGAAGCATCTACATGAATATGAAATGGTTTATTCCAATCACGCACTCTGAGGATTGGTGCTGAGCTTAAGTGACTCTTTAATTCGTTGAATACATGTGGATAAATCTACGATAGTATCCGCAATGTCCCATAAATACTTGCAGTTCTTTAGCAGTCTTTGGTCTCGGTAACTCTGGAATCACTTTGATTTTGTCTTCATATGTGGAAATTCCATTTTTAGAGACAATGTGTCCTAATATCTTCCCTTGTTGAACCATGAAGACACATTTTTCTGGATTAAGGAAAACTCTATATTGTCAACATTTGGCAAATATCTTTCTTAGTTCTAGGATATGTTCCGTCCTATAGCTGAATAGGTGCATAAGTCATCCACATATACCTCCATGCTCTTTCTTAAGAATTTTTTGAACACATGGATCATCAATCTTTGGAAAGTAGCAGGGGCATTAGTTAGACCAAAAGGCATAACCCTAAATCCATACACATCCCATTCAGCTGTAAAGACCGTCTTATGTTGGTCTTCAAAAGCAATTGCTACCTGATTATACCCTGAAAAACCATCCAAAAAACTATAGACTTCCTTTCCTGCAACCCTTTCCAAAAGATGATCGGTGATTGGTAGTGGGTAACTATCTCGTATGGTGGCGGCATTTACTTTTTTTAAATTAATCCATACCCTTAACTTGCCATTCTTTTTCGACACGACCGCTAAACGTGATACCCATTCCGTGTGTTCAATCTCATAAATGAATCCAACGTCCAGCAACTTCTCTATCTCTTCCTTAATTTTTGTTGAGTAAACATCGTTACAAGTGTATGGTCTTTGTTTGGAAGGTTTGGCTTTTGATGTCATGGGGATTCAATGGGCACAAATAGAGGGATCTACCCCTTTTTAAATCCTTATATGTCCATGCAAAGACGTCCCTATATTCTCTTATGAGTTGTATTAACTCTTGTTCTTCCTCCAATGAGACATCCTTTCCTATGAAAGTGCATCTCTCTTCTCCTTCTTCCAAAGCTACTATTATTTTCTTGGTCTGTTTTTTATTGTCATGTGCTATTCCTGATTGCACTTCCCGTTTTGGCATTTGAATAGCAATCTTTCTCTCCTCCACCTCATATTTCTTGAAGTGTGGAGGTACCTCGAATTGATCTTGAGGCCTGTTTTCGTCCTCTCCATTTTCCTTGTCTGATTCATTTCTTCTCTCTATGTGATTCCTTGGTTTGAGTCTTTAGTTATAACACTTATTCCTTGATTTTCACATTTTGCACTACTTGGTTCTTGTTCCATTTCAATGCTCTCATAATCTTCCTTCCATTCTTTCTCAATTACTTCTCCTTCATCGGCTTCTTGAAGAACAACCATGTATAAGCTTACATCATATCCATCCTCGTTTATGCATTCATTCATGGTTATTACTTCTTTATTTATGCATACATCAAGAGTAGCTAGAGTCTCCATCCAACCATGAGGTTCGAATTCTTCATCTAGGAATATTTGGGACATGTAAGTTGGGTCTTCGACAGATCTAGATACTCCCTGCCTTTGCTGCCATCCTCTCTTCCTTTCTTCTTCCCTTTTAGCTGCCTTGCGTATCCATAGATGAGTGTCTTTGTTCATCCATTTTTGGTCACTCAAACCTATAGTGTGAATTGATTGGTCATCTTCCTCCTTATGAATCAAATTCTAATGTAGGGGGGGGACATCTTGATACGTGTAAGTATGTATATTTATTCTGGTCGTGGTTCCTTCATGCTGCAAGTATACAACGTCTTTTCCCCAGTCGAGCACTACCTTAAGCTATCTCATGAAAGGCCTTCCAAGTATCATCGCATAATTACTAGCCTTTTAAAATTGACAAATTGCTAAGGTGTGCTCAAATTCAACTCCACAGGGAGTAAAAGTTACTTTTTCCAATAATCCTAGGGGTCGTTTAGTGTGTCCATTGGCCATTTGGATCTTCATTCTAGTTGTTCGTGCTAGTTTTCCCCATTTTTCCCAAATTTCTTTGGTAGCAATTCCTACTCCTGCTCCCGAATCTAAGATGGCTTTAGTGGTGTAACCTCTGTAAGTGTTGGGAAGTCATGTGTTTCCTTCATCTCCCTCATTGAAATCTCCAACCTTATCGACTAGGATTTTAACTATGGTAACTTCATTTGGCATCTCATTTTTGTTTGCCTTTGTCTCTAATTGACTAGTGAGTTTCTCCTTCAATTCCGGTTTTACCTTCAAGAGTTCTTCCAACATCAGAGTACAAGGGATTTTTACTTCTCTAAGATGTTGTATAATGTCTGAAGTTTGAATCGATGGGTTCTGCTCTTTTCTTCTCACTGAGGGAATGCAATATAATTCCGAGTTATGTTCCTATTCTCCCATGTAGTTTGGCAAAGCTTTCACACTGTCTTCGTCATTTTTGCTCTCGTCAAGTTGCAATAATCATTCTGAGTTTAACCCAAGTATTGATGCTTCAAATTCACGTTCTACCTCTAACTCCTCAAAGGGAGACTCAATTCCTTCCGTTCTCTTCCATCTATCTTCCTAAACTCTTGCCCAAAAGTCTTTAGACCATTCCCTGTTGACTTCAAGAACAATGGATCCTTCTCTTTTATTCTTGTAGTAATTTTCACCACAGGTCTCGTCTTCTTTCCCTTTCTTGGGGTCTTTAGGTGTGACATACTCTTGGAATTCTTTTTCGGGAATTCTTGAGTTTGGTAGTAGCTGAACAAGTTGTTCTAGGGTCTGTTGAGCCACTTCAATAAATTTCTTACATATCCCCAGCCTTTCCTTCTCTAAGTCACCTCTTGGATATTCCTTTTCGTGTTGCTCGATGGTTGGTCCAACTTTTATTCGGGCATGGTATGCCTGAATCCACATGGCTAATTGTTCTGGCATAGGGTCAGCTAGAAGTGATCTTGCCTCTTGTCTTTTACACTTTTCTATCTTATTATTTCCTTCAAGTTCTTGTTTTTCTTCTTGGACTTGTTCATTATTCTCATTCTCCATATTTTGTTGCAGTTTCTTTTCTTTCATCCTTTCTCTACGATTCTTCCGTCTTTGGGTCCGTCTACTTTTAGAACTTTTCCCAGACTCTTCAGACTCAGCAACTACTTGAGGTGTGGGTATGTTCAAGTTTGGGTAGGCCTGATCATTCTCTCTGTTTTTTTCTGAGGTCTCTCTTGCTTTAGCCCTCGTTATTGCTTTCAGTGGTACAGTGTACTCCTTATCACTCCCAGATGACTCTATCACTTCTATCACATTGATATGCACATTTGAGTTAACTTTGTTGGGGTTCTTGGGACAATCTCTGAAAAGATGTTTTTTACCACAATCACTACAATATCCTTTCCCATTTCACTACGGTGGTGGGGGGTTAGGTAATGTACATTCTCTGATAAAGTGATCTCCTCCACATCTATAGCATGGTCCTCTAGGTGTAGGGGGGTCTATTCATTAGTCGGGAGGGTAAGGGTGCTCTGGGAGCTGTGTACATTAATGACACATAGTCCTGCTCATATCCATAAGAGCTATCCGGTCCTTCAATACCATAAGCATATAGCTCGTAAGATTGTCCAAACTCAACTATAGTGCCCTCATAAGTGGAATAATTTCCTTGACTATGGTCATAAGATGGGTCATAAACCTACTAGCAAATGGCGTGGTTAGGACTATTGCTCTCTCTAGGTTCTCTTCAAGTTGAGCCATTTTCACTGGGAAAACATTCTGAGGGTGTGATGGTTGTTGCCCTAACACGGGTTGAGGTTGGTTGTATTCTTGATAAGCATAAGGTCGCGGTGCTAGAGCCTATTGCTGATATGTGAGATATCTATAGGCTTCTCCTCCGTGATCTCTCTGAGGGTATCCATAAGGCCTCATGGATGGTTGTACCAGTCTTGATTGCCAATTGTAAGGACAGTTCTCTGTGCTGTGGTTTGTGTACCTTTGTTCTATGCTACAATAAAACATAGGGCCCGGGACGGGTGGTCTATTGTAAGCATAAGCAGGTGGTGGGACTACTCCCTTATTGCACATGTGAGAAGGATGGTAACCGCCACAATGCACACATCTTCTAAGCATGGGTACTCTCATAGGATTGTTTGGGTAGTTCCTCTGTCCTTGAACGTTCAATTTTTTTGCCACTAGATCGGCTGTTTCGTCTACGTTGTTCCTGGGATTTGACGTGTTGCTAACAATATCCTCACTTTTCACACTACCTTGAGGTATTTTCAAATCTTCTGCTAGATTTTCCTCTAGGTCGATACACTCTTTCATACATTCTTGCAAATTTTGGACTCGTTTCACATATACTAATGATCTCAATGATCCATTCACTAATCCTTCCAAAAACAAGGACACCATTTTGTTTTGAGTGGGTCTCTCCTCAACAGGGCATCTATCCATGTATTGCTTAAATCTTCTTGTTGCCAATCTAACCGATTCCGTAGGAGCTTGTTTAAAACTATGGACTAATGAGGATGAGTTGTTTTTTATTCCAGACTTGGTGAATTCTTCAATCAATTCTAGATAGACTTGTTGCATGTTTTGGAAGATATTAGGGTCTAAGGGCTGGAACCAAGCCAAGGCTGTATCCGTAAGGGTTAGACCAAAAGATTAATATTGAATCAAGAATTCTTCTACTTGTTCAGCTCTTAATACTTGCTTGAATTCAGCTATGTGGTTGTAAGGCTCATTGGAGCCATCATAGTGACTCCTCATGCACTTGGCTACCTGAATGGGTCTTAATCGTCTTCCAGGTTCAGGTAGTCTTTGCATTACCGGGAAGACTGGTCGTCCTATTGGTATACCTAGTCCTCTTCCTATATGTGGTCTCTCATGGATAGGAATTCTATTCCTAGGTTCTGCATGTGTTGGTGGTTGGTAGTTCGGATTATTTCCAGGAGTAGCAAACTGCACATGCGGCCTAATCAGAATGTTTGTTTATTGTGTCTATCCTGAATGCTGGTAAGAATTATCCTGATAGGTTCCTTGGGGATTTTGAAAAGTTATGGCTTGTGGGAACACTGGGATGTTCTGATATTTCAACCCTGCTCTTTCTAATTCCATTAAGGGCCCGTACCTTCTCTGATTCTTGTCTAGATACGTAATATAAGTGGGGTTTTCAGGATCTTGCAATTCATAGATAGTGGTTGGGTTAGTGGCTTCTTCCCACAATGAAGAGTGTGCTCTAAGTAAATGCTCCATTCAGTTGACTAAATAAACATCCATCAGGGAATCATCTTGGGGAATTAGGTCTCCTCTCCAAACCCTAATTACAATAGACTTCCCTCTAGGGGTAGACACCTGCTCTTCATGTCCTTCTCCATTAGCGTTGTGGGTATTGCCTTCTTCTCTTTGCTCATTGATGTTCTATGGATGCTCTGTAACTACATACAAAATATCTCTTTTATCCATGTAGAATCCTCCTGCATACTTAACAGCTAGCCTAGGTACTATGTAAGCATCTGAAGCTTTCTTCAGCTTAGCCACTGATCTATTTAGCCCATCTAGGTAGATGGGTAAATCGTGTTGATTAGTGCTCATATATTCCAAGGACGTTCGATATTCACCCTCAATAATTGACATCATGCCAATTATTGGTACAGAATTCTACATGTCTTCTGAGGCCATGAGGGTTTCCTCCTCAGACTCACTCGAGGTTTTTGAGTAGTGTGAGTGAATACTTGGTTGAGCTACACTACCCACAAAAGAGATTACGCTTCTTTGACTTCCGGATCTTAGGTTCATTCACTTAAAAGCTCTAGTCGAAACATCACACATGCATGCAAGCTCACCAAGAAGAAGATACAGAGAGGAGAAGACACAAATCCGAAATTCTACGCACTTGATTCTCACAATGGCAAAAAGTCCCTACAAAGAGTCACAAAATGACTTATATACCTGTGCCCTAAAAAAATGGTCCTTTCTCACAAGATACTGGCATTTTATTTACGAAAAGACTAATTTCCTACTAATTTACAAGGGTATTGAGAGAAATCTTTATGGGCATGCATCTAGAGGACTCCTCTAGTGCATTTACATCGGAAAATATATTACAAAATGGTTATAATACAAAAATAATGTGTCCAAATTGGAAAAATTTTGGGGTCCTTCTTTTTCTCTGCCTCTTTGCTTTTCTGCTCTGCAACAAATGGCATCACTTGTACCAATGAGGTTTCCTTCTTGCCTTGTATCTGCATGTGTGGTGGCTTTGTCTTCAGATGTCTCTTTGTCTTTGTTCAATCCATTAATCCTTGATTCTTGACCTATTTCCACTTGTGCCTTCCCCTTGCTTCTTGTCCGCACTGTAAAAGATTCAATTTCTTCTAACTACACCACCCTGGTAGATGGTGATGGCCCATTGACTTGATCTACCATTTCTTCGTTGCACACAGAAATCATTTGAATGTGGGGCCCAGATGAGTATGCTTGGTTCTTAGGACAACAATAAGTATAGTTGTCTCTGGCCTCTAGACAGTTCCTACAAGGAGGGGCATTTTCTAATAGAGTGCACCTACTTTGGTAATGCTCACATTCTCCACATCAGAAACAAATAATTGGTCTCCTTGGCCCATTTCCAAAGTTATTCCTCTATCTAGGATTGTAATTTTTACCTTGATGAGGTGCAACCGCCATCACATTAGCGGGTGGTAGGGCTCCTCCTTGTGTCCAATATGTTGTTGCACGCATTCCTCTTGAAGAATAGTCTTGAGCCTCATGCCCGGTTTTCCTAGATAATTGACATGATACATTTAAGAATGGGCATTCACTTACCACATGTCCTTGTTTGCTGCACATGGTACACCATAGCCCATTTTTTATGTCAACTCACCTTAATTCTTGTAATTCCTGTCGAAGTTGAGCTATTTCTTTTGTTTGGGCTTCCTCTTCCTTTTGTAGTTTGAGGGCCTCAATTTCTCGCCGCAAAAAGGTTACTGCATTCTCTTCTTCCTTTTGAGGTTTACTTTCTTTAAAGTTCTGGAGCTCTTTCCTTAGTTGAATCACTGGATCTTCAATTTCTGCAGAATAAGGTAGTTGCAAAGAACTTGCTCCATATTGTTGTCTAATTTCTTCTAGTCGTGTAGCTGTATTGATGAAATCCTCTATGGAGGCTGTTGGCGACACTAGTTCCTTGATTTTACATTGTGTGGTCACTGGAAGTGGTTTAGCTAACCATTTCTTAATAAAAAAATCGTGTGGGGGATCTGGAAACTTAGACATTAGTGCCTTGGCCCTAGTTACAAACTCTAGAAACATTTCACCAGGACCTAGTCTCAACTTTTCTAATTCCTCTATGATTATCTCTATAGTATTCCCATGTTGGAATTGAGTTTTGAATGCATCTTTCATTAGTTCCCAAGTGGTGAAATGGTTCTCAGCAAATTGGTTGAACCACTTATCTGCTAGCCCTTCTGATGTGGTAAGAAAAAGGATAAAAAAGCATCCTCTCTTCCCATCAGCCCTCTTGTTTTGCATAATGCTAAGAACCTCCTAATGTGCTTGTCTGGATTTTCCTAAGCTAAGCCTTTGAAAGAAGGAAATTTTATATTTAATCTAGAAAGTAAAGTCTCCAAATCAACCTGACCTGCCATGTTCTTTTTAGATGATATTGAGGATAGTGGACTAGAGGATCTTCTAATAGCCTTCCTTCTTGTTGCTTTGCAAGTGACCCTCAATGTTTGAGATTGGGTTGTGGTCATGAGCTATTCATAATCCTCTTAAGATGAGATAAGTAATAAGAATATTTACCTCCTAACGAAATGAAGTAGTATTGTCGGCACTTGAATAATGCTTCTCCACACTGCAATATTTCTTCTCCTATGCTCAAATCTCCTTGTGGTCCCACCGGGCGTGCCAAATTTTATTGGGGGGTTCTTGTGCAAAAAGGGATTTGAGTGTTTGAAGGAAAAAAGGGAAAGATAAGAAGAAAGATACAACACTGGAAACCTCTATCGATTGATTATGAGAAGACAAAGACAATGGTGATGCACAATACAATCCAATGATTTCTGTGCAAAATCCCATAATCTATGCAAAATCCCACAATCTATGCAAAATCCCACAGAGTGCACAATCACAAAATACAAAATACCCAAGGATCTTGTTGCTGCCGGCCTTCTCTGCACTAGACCTCCACCTTCTCCAAGCTTGCACTTGTGCACACCTTGCACTCAAGCTTCCAATAGGGGGAGGTATGGATACCTTCTGTCGGCACGTGCACAACTTCAATGGGACCTTGGGATCTTTGGTTGTATAGCTTAGCACTTATCTGCAAACTTCTAAGTCCTCTTCATGCACACCTTGCACTTCACTTCTCTGCGTCGCACACACTGTGTCCCTTGCACTTCTCTCTCTGGCTTAGCTTAGACTATGCTCACCTTGCTTACTCCTCCAAGAATAATCTTTGCCTTGATTTGAGTGTCGATTCACGTACACTCCTAACTGCAAGAGTATCTTGGTGCTCACTTTGGTTTCCCAAGATTGTCTCCAAAAGTGGGCAGCCAACGAATCCCTGTTTTGTCCTGTAGTGACATTAGACCAAAACAAAATTTTAATTGGGGGACCATACTTTCACTTTTGCGTATGTTGTCGCTTCACATACCTTCACATTTTGCCCTTTTAAGTTTTCAATTGTGCACCTAAGAGAGGGTCACCTGAACCTTCCAAAACACTTTAAAAACACTTTGAATCTTAGAGAAATTACAAAAAAACCTCTACAACCTGCAACCAACTTTCTATAATTTTACCCTTTGTGAACAATTAACTGTGCACTACTTGTGCACCTTGACACCCAACTTTGAATGCTTTGACTTCAAGCATGTTGACCTTTGACCTTGAACATGTTGACTTTGACTAATTTGACTTTGATCTTTTGACTTTGACTACAATTGACTTTGACTATAATTGACTTTGACCAATATGTCTTTTTATGTGCTTAACAATATATATATATATATATATGGGGATCTTGATTCTTGAAGAGAATGCCACATGGAATCCTTTAGGGTCACTCCTCATTTGGTGGAAGCATGGAAGGAGAAGTCTCTCACAAATCTATTTGAGAGGAGGACAGTTCAAGTGTGCAAGGTGGAACAAAGAACATATCTCTCTATGTGTGTGTGATGGCAACGGTCGCATGAGGAAAACGGCAAGGAAAAAGGGTTTTGATCTAATATTGGTATCAGGCCAAGCAATAAGGGCACTTTATGACTTGTTACACATGGGAATCAAACCTTTGTCACAAGTTTGGGAGGTAGACCACCTATCTAAGATGTCATGCCTCTATGGTGATACCAAAATTCTTATAAGGTCTCACCTCATCCATGCAGGCCTGAGTGAGGGCAATGCTATTGCCCGAATGCCTTGAATCAGACAGAGGCTTTGTTCCTCTCTCACTCCCTCCCTCTAAATTTTCAGAAAAGCTCCTCCTCAAACTTGAATGCCTATGGAGCAAGGAAAAAGCTTATTTGAAGGAGAAGTAGGATGATGACTATATTGATAAGAGAGATTTTGATCTTTAAAATCTACAATATAGAATTCGATGGTCTTTTGGCATGGCAAGTCTATGAAGATTATCTAAGGTCATATCGACACCATCAAAGAAATAAGTGATGCCTACACATGGATGTGAGAGGAGTGAGACGATCCTCACGGTGACAAGGAGCAATCAAATATGACACTTTTCTCTATGGCATCTAGCAAGGAGGATTCATGGCCTCAAGTTCTAGGTTTGAGTGTTTTCTGAATTTTTGTAAAATCCTTATTTTGAGAGAAGGAACGAAGGGTTTGGGGGACAATCCCTTTGAGGGAAATCATATGTATGGGGAGTATGGCATATGTAATCCCATCCAAACTCAAGGAATCCTTCAAAACATAAGAAACAATAGGCTTTAGGTATCTCCTGAATAACTCTCTTGCATGATTTTTACATAAATTTCAAGGGCTATTTTGATAAGTAGCCATTTTAGGAAAGGGAAATTAAGAGGGATTTTCCATAGATTGGTGGGAAAATCATGCATGAATATAGAATAGTGCATGGAATTCCATCTAGAATCAAGGAAGCCAAAATTAGCTCAGTATGATGGCAACTTGAGGCTCCACAAAACCCCCTTCCATCATTGTTTGAGGAAAAATCAAGCACCTAAATTTAATAAATTCCCATTTTGGAGGAGTGAAATAGAGGTGCATTAAGTATTTGGGAAAAAATATATATACTGAGAGTATGTTATATGGAATTCCCTATGGAATCATTACATTCATGAAAAGAATAAGTTAATGAGGAAATATTGCATCCTCAAAGATTCCCTTTCCACACTTTTTGGAAAAAAGTTTAATTGCTAATTTTTGTAAATATCCACTTTTGGGAGCAAGAAAAGAGATAGTTTAAGAGAATTCCCATGGATTAGTGAATACGTACATGAAGTATGGTATATATATTACCATAGAGTAAAATCCACATTAGGAATGGATTAGAAGCTTGCTAAAATCTCCCATATAACTTTTTCAAGAAAGTCAAAATCTTGGTTTAAGCCTCTTTTGGGGAGCAAATTATCATGCAAGAAGGGAGGATTTGGAAATTTGAAAATATAAGGAAGTATCTTCGTATATTAATCTCTGAGGTTATAGCAATAAATATAGAAATTTCTTAACAAAATAATTCCTTTGGGCACTTCAAAAATCACATTTCCACACTTTTTTCTAGGACCTCCACCAGCCCACAAGTTTAGCATGTCACACTTGTAGAGGCCATACCTTGGTCTATAAAACTCCAAAATGGACATGCTATGGATAATTTTGAAGAGCACATAATATATCCTAATTTTATCAAAAATATTTTTGGAAATTATGTATTTTTCAGCTTTATGCAGGTTTGCAAAATTTGAATAGTTTTTTATAACTACCTTTTAGAAGCCATATCTTGCAAATCTGAAAGGCGATTGAAGTAATTTCACTTTGAGCCACTTGCACATTATATATATTGTATTCTATGATTATTTCTAGATCCTTAAAAAGTTTTTGCAGGTCTAAACATGGATTACACATGCACTTTTTTGGGTATAATGCTTTATTTTGGTAATCATTTGACCATGCTTGACGTTTTATGAAGTGATCCACAGGTTATGGAGTTCATATATGATTATATGGTTTGTATGCCATGGGCTTTCCAAGCCCTTTGCTTTAGTGAATGACTTGTGTACCATTGGCATGCAAGACCTTTGATTGGATCTTATGGTTAAAATTATTTGGAACTCCATTTCCTTGGGAAAATGCTATCAAAATTTTTCCCACCTCATGGGGTTCTATACACACTTACGTTTAGGTAAGAATTTCATGACATTAAACATGCACTCACTACAAATATCAATAAGGTGTAATGTCACATCATAGATGCACTACTTCTTCAGTGAGATGGCATCATTTGAGGCATCTGGCCCCACTTAGTAGAGGACTTGAGAGAACCTTCCATTAGGACTCTCATGTGAGCCTTTCATAAGGGTAACTCATTATATAGAGACTAGGGTGCTCGGACGTGGCTGGGAGGAGAACAAAGATGAAGTGTGTGTGATGGCAGTCGACGAAGAGTTGGGACAACTACCGTGATCGACATTCAAGAAGAGAGCTTATTTATCACTCATATCAAAGAGGCGTTCCAAGTCACTTCAATGTGTGCAGCAAATGGGAATGGAACCCATGCGTCAGGGATACGGGGCACATGGCTTAACCAAGACACAATCACTTCAAGATGCTTTGAAATGCTATACAGTCTGCCTAGAATAGTGCTTCTTTGCACACACAAGAATCCATGTGAGCTTCATGAAATTATGAGAGGTGTTTTGAAGAAGCATGTGTACTTTCGCTGCTGTTTGAAAGATCTGTTTGAGATCACATCAAAAGAACTTAATAAAGCTATGCTTTGGAAGAGAAGAATTCCCTAGACTTTTGGAGCAAGCATAGGTTGTTCATGAAGAAGTATTTCTCATGTTTCTCGTCTTGGAATTTCATTCACATCGCCTCACCTGATGCATTCAAGTGAATAGAGAAATGGAGGTAATCCTTTATTTTTTACGTTTCACATACTTATTTTGTGTTTTTTTTCTAGAAACCTCCATGTCGGAACATTGAGATAGATACCATGTGAAAAACGTTGGAAGGGAAATTCGGTATAAATGAAGTGTAATATATGAACTTTCTTGAGAGTTCATAAGAACCATGAGTCGGTGCAAGAGAACAATAATATGGAAATCCTAAAATCCAATTTCCATTATTTTTGCAAGCTTTTAGAACCCTTGGGCTTGTTTAATTGACACCTTTTGAGAGAAGGAGAATAAAAGGGCTTGAGGGCTAAGAGTTTGGAGGGAAATCACATATTTGGGGAGTATGAGGTATCTATCTCATCTAGAGTCAAAGATTCCCTCAGAAATGCAAAAGACATAGGTTTTAGGTATCTCCAGAGTAGCCCTCTTTCATGATATTCACTTAATTTTTAGAGGCTATTTTGATAAGTAGCCATTTCAGGAAGGGGATATGAAGTTGGATTTTTCATAGATTGTTAGGAAAACGCATGCACACATATAGTATAGTATATGGAGTTCCATATAAAATCAAGAAATTTAAAGATTGGCTCGATATGATGGGAGTTTGAAGCTCCACAAAATCCCCTTCCATCACTATTTGAGAAAAATTTTAGCACCCGAATTTAAGAAATTCCCATTTTGGAAGAGGGAAAAAGAGGTGCACTAGCTATCGATGGATGGGAAAAAGTATATATACTGAGAGTATGGTATATGGAATTCATAATGGAATCATTAGATTCATTAAAATAATAAGTTAAGGAGTAATTTTGTATCCTCAAAAACCCCCTTTCCACAGTTTTTGGAAAAGTTTCAGATGTTATTTTTTTTGTCAAACTCTACTTTTGGGAGTAAGAAAGAGACTATTTAAGAGGCTTCCCATGGATTAATGTATACATACATGAAGTATGGTGTATGTACTATCATGGAGAATTAGAAAATCGAAGAAAAATCCATATTTGGAGTGGATAAGAAGCTTACTAAAATCTCCCATATAACTTTTTTCAAGAAAGTTAAAATCTTGATTTAGGCCTCTTTTGGGGAGCAAATTAGCATGCATGAAGGGAGGATTTGGTGAGGTGAAAATAGGCCCAAGCATCTTCACATATTAATCTTTGAAATTATGAAGAGAATTCTAGGATTTGCTTGATGGAAGAATGTTTTTGGGCACTCTAAAAATCACATTTTCATACTTTTTCTAGCCCCTCCGCTAGTCTACTAGTTTGGCATGTCACACTTGGAAAGGACATATCTTGGGTTGGAAAACTCTCAATTGGATGTACTATGCGTCATTTAGAAGCGCCAAGATCTAATTTCAGTTTATGAAAATAAATTTTGGAAATTAAGTATCTTTGTAGGTTTGTATAGGTCTACAAAGTCTAAACAATTTTTGGCAACTACCTTCCAAAAGCCATATTTTACAAATCGGGAAGGTGATTGAAGTATTTTCACTTCGAGCCACTTGCACATGATACATATCTCATTTTATGATTAATTATAGGTACTAGAAAGGTCTTTTTAGGTCTAAAAAGAGATAACAAATGCATTTGTTTTGGTAAATTTGCATTATTTTGGTAATCATTTAATCATGCTTTATGTTTGGGAAGTGATCCGATATTTTTGGACACTTCAAATTTTATGTTAGGATCTGAAGAGGACGGTGCAAAGGTCGCAAAGCTCATTGAAAAGTATTGGATGCATGTAATTCCAATACAAAACCATTCAGGGACGTATGCTTTATATGTTAGGCATTTTGCTTTATATTATGGCATGTTTTGTATGTACATGCATGGGTTGGAATGCATACATCAAAGTTGATCATTTTTCTAATTCTAAAAGTATGGATCAACTTTCTAGGAGTACACTTTTTTATTGTTTGCAAAAAAGATGGTTGCAGGAACTACATGGTTTTCAAACAAAGAGATTGTTGCTATCATTTGTTTTTATGTTTTTGTAGGTTTTGGAGTCCATGTATGAGTACTTGGCATGCATGCCATGGGCTTGCTAAGCCCTATGTTATATTGGATGGTCTATGTGCCATTGAGTTCATGGTTAAAAAATTTTGGGACTCCATTTCCTTGGGGAAATGTTGTCGAAATTTTTCCTACCTCATGGCGTTATATACGCACTTACCTTTACGCACGAATGTTATGGCATGGCAACATGTATTTTTTGAAAACATCAGTAAGGTGTTAGCATGCTTGTAAGCATGTATTTGATGGACTTAGGACCATCATAGTAGCATAGATAAGGCAAGTTCAGTAGTAATAGGATCCCTACACGTAATCCTTATAGATTTAGACCATAGGATTGCTAAGGGGAAGGAGCTACACCTTCACCATTAGAATGTGCACAAGCCATCCTATGGGTTATAGGAATTTGCATACAAGCACGGGAGATACATCTATGATAATATCCAAGGTAGTGAAGATTTACTTATCTTTATAAGAGTCTCACAATATGATTAGGATACTATGGGGTATTATCAGGAATAAAAGAGTGGCTAGTTTCACTCATGCACATCACTTGAGCAAGTAGTGAAGCATTTCTTCTATACTACTAAGGAAACCAATTAGATG
Organism: Ceratopteris richardii; assembly: GCA_020310875.1. Classification (NCBI taxonomy): domain Eukaryota; kingdom Viridiplantae; phylum Streptophyta; class Polypodiopsida; order Polypodiales; family Pteridaceae; genus Ceratopteris; species Ceratopteris richardii. The sequence continues at coordinate 67,312 of MU261878.1, forward strand.
GGATCATAGAGATGGGTTTCATGAGAGAGCATCGATGCATGCTATTGAAGCTCAAGGTCAAGGATGAAGCATGGAAGCACATCAAGGAAGTGGACACACAAGAAGAAGGAGCAAGTAGGGAGCTCCAAGAAGCACATGTCAGATTTTCAGAAGAAATCCCTATAAAAATAGTGATTTTCGTCACTAAGAACCATTGTCATCCTATCAATTTTCATAATGTTTAGACTCTGGTTGAGCCACCAAATAAGCCCTGGAACCTAATTTTTAACTAGGCCGGACACTAAGTCTGGACAGGGCCAAAACTACTCAAAAAACTATAAAAAGAGTTGGAGAGCTCATTTTTGGGGTTAGCTTGTTGGTGATTTCAGCATTCTAAGAGAGTTCTTTTGTAATCAAAGCTTTCCATTGTTCCAATCTTTGCTCTTACCTTGTGCACGTGTGTGTGTATGTGTATGCATGCTTGTGTGTTTTCACTCACGCACTTATGCACTTCACTTGCTCTTGGTCTTCATACATGTCCTCACGTCCCTGCGGATTGACATTTATGAGGTGTAGCTCCTCACGTTGTTACTTGCCATTGTGCTAGAGTGATACCAAATTCGGCATCGTTCTTGGGGAGAGAGCTTTGAGGACAAGCATGTGCCGGTAAGACGTAGAGTAGCGATGTTGGAAAGAAAAAAAATCACCATTTTCAGTTCAGCTTCTGAGTTCTCCTTCTTCTTCATCTTCATCATCATCACCATCTTCTCCCATCTTCATATTCTCTGATTTTTTCCATTTTTGGCTATACATTCACCTCATTTTTCACCTATGGCTGCAAACAAGAAGCATAGAGGTTGTTCAGATATAAAAGATTGAAGAATCACTCTTAAAAAACTCTCAAAAAACACCAAAATCTGGGCGACAGTATCGCAGAGTGACAAGACCTACGTCTGGTATCGCGAGTGGAATATCACAAGTTTGGAGAGTGGTTTTGCATCTACATGCTGATAGGAGTGACAAGGAGAACCTAAGGTACACACATTTGCAGAAAATTGTGAATTTGGGCTTAAAAATCTCCAAGTATCGTGTCCGATTGAGTTTTGGTATCGCGATACAAGAATTCTCGAGTATTGCAATACTTGTCGAGGTATGGTATTGTGCACACCCACTTGAGGTATCGTGATACCATTTTGATATCGTATCATCAATTGTTGATATCGTGATCGCGATCGCCCCGGTGGTATCATATCATCGTCCATCTAGTATCGTATCATGTCGATCAAGGTATCATATCGTTGACTAAGCGGTATCATATCACGTGCATGGTTGGTATCGTATCGCCGACTTGGTATCGTATCATGCCTATTCTAGTATCATATCATGCAAAAAAGTGGTATCGTATCGTATAAAAAGTGGTATCGTATCATCCATAGAACCAGTATTGTATTGTGAAAGCTCTAGTATCATATCGTGTAAATTTTTGGTATCGTATCTCCTATCACCTTGGTATCGTATCACGAGCAATCTGGTATTGTATCGTCTACTAACTTGGTATCATATCGTTGAGTGCAGAGGTATCATATCGTCAATAGACCAAGTATCATATCGTCGACTGTTATGGTATCGCATCCTGGGCTTGTTGGTATCGTCTAGCAAGCGGTATCGTATCGTGGAAGTTGGTATTGTCCATTGTGGTATCGTGTATCGTGGAAAATATGGTATCATATGGCCTGTCCTGAGGTACTCCCTGAGAGACCCTCTTTCCCTATTCTAACCCCAGAACCTTGAACTGGCATAACTTTCTCATACAGAATCCGTTTGGAGTGATTTTGGGTTCGTTGGAAAGCTCGTGGGGACGCTAAGCAAAGGGTTCCACAAGTTTTTGAGCAATACAAAGGACAATTTTGGACTTTTGGACAAGGATTATGAACCTAAGATCAAGTTGACACTTAGGAAGAGATAGACAAAGTATCAGATCACCTCAGACCAGTGTCAATCATACAACCAAGTTGGGGACTCACAACTCAGTGGTTAGCACTACGTGCTGAGTTCACAGACGAGTGAGTCAGAAATGTCGTTTAACTAGGAGAGACTCTTGGCCTCTGAAGACATGCATAGTTCAGTACCTAGGGAAGATTTTATGTCTATAGTGGAAGGAGAATATCGAATGTCTCTTCAATACATATCCACTATTTTGCAAGGAATACCCATCTACCTCGATGGTCTACATAGGTCAGTAACAAGAATGATAAACATTGCAAAATCTGAAATAGTCCCAAGGCCAACTTTCAAGTAGGAAGATGGAGTCTACATGGACAAGATGGGCCAGATATATGTAGTAACTGAAGACCCTGATCAGATGAATGAAAGAGGACAATTAGAGGGAGAAACTTCTGGGAGAAACAACAATGGAGATACGTTGACTACCCCTAAGGGGAAGTCGATAATGACTCAAGTATTTCAAGCAGACAAGATACCCCAAAATGATTATCTCATGGATGTGTACTTAGTAAATGTATCAAACCTACTCCTACAAAGTGATTCACTAACACAAGGAGAAGGCATCAGCCCAATAACTATATACCAGTTAAGGAATCCGGAAAATCCATCTAGAGCTACATACCTAGACCAAAATCAAAGGAGATGTTGGCCTATGGATGAAGTGGAGGGGTCTAGATTAAGGTACATGGGTATGCCCATATTCCCTCCTTGAGATCAGGCAACCACCTCACAAAACCCATTCCAGACCCAACAAAGAACGAAAAATGTTAGGACAAAAGAGCCAACACAATAGGTCGAACAGACCTCGGGTACACTCCACCATGCCCAAAATTCACTCCCATAACCAAACTAGCCATGGAATGGGAAATATGAATAGAACCACCCTTAGGGCAGAAATACCCCAAGTTGTAGGAGCTGGAATACACCCAGCAAAACCCGCTTTTCCCATCATAAGTCGATCCCTAGAGCCAGGCAAAAGACTAAGACCAATCCAATTGGCCAAATGTATGCAAAGTCATTATGATGGCACAACATAGCCCTATGACCACATTGCAGAATATAAGCAGGTGTTGCGAGTGGATCAAGTGGATTACTTTTTCATGCAATATGAATCCTTTGGGCTAACCCTCACGGGAATAGCCTTAACTTGGTTTCAATCCTTGGATCCAAGTTGCTTTAGCCATATAGAACAATTCTTTCAAGAATTTATTTGGGAATTCTCTAAGCGAGGGATTAAGCAGAATTCATCATCCTTACTACATAGTTTCAAGCAAGCTCCTAACATGATAGTAAAAAATGCAGCACGAAGATTTAATCAATACGTGATCTGATGCCCTGTGACAGAGAGAACTTCTCAACAGAACGTGATATCCCTATTTTTAGAAGGTCTAACCATCGGAACTGTTGGTGCAGACCAATCACCAATTGAAGGCTTGGAAGATCAAATGATGAAGGAAGAATCAATTCCTAAAGTGTGGAAGAAGATTACATTCAGAGGATAAGAGAAGTGTACACATATGTACATTAGAATAGTCATAGCTGACTTAGATCTTTTGTTCAGTAAGAATCATGTACAAATTTATCTATAAATACTTGAGAAAAGTCGGGGCAAGTATGAGAGCATATGTGACAATAGTTAGAAGTCGAGATTGAGGAAGGTAGAAGTCATGAGATAGAAGAAAAGTTAGTTGAGTTAGCTCTCATCACTCAACTATATTTCTTCTGAGTAAATGAAAATATTTGCGCCCGATGTTTCTGCGTGTTCTCCTTCTACAGTAGATCAATTGTGAAATGCTTTTGTACAAGTCTAAGTTGGAAGTTGCTTGACCTCTGTACAAAGTTTTAGCTTCCAATTGTAATCAGACTGAGTGAATTAAGTGTAGGAACATTCATATGTGAAGTATGTTCACTGGTTCCTAAAACAGGCGCAGATTTCGAACTTAATGTTTTGGTCATTTCTCCCAGCACAGTTTAAAGTTTTACATGAGTGAGAGCTTAATCTTTAAGTTGAAAGATAAGCTACTCATGGCTAGAAGCATTTTGGAAAACGGGTTCTATTCAAGGAGAACCAAGTCTTAAAAGTTGCAGGTGTAAAATCGACTGTTCTGAATGACAGTTTCTGATATAGGTAACTTGTGAAGTCAATTTCTCAAGTTATACTAAAGCTTTTGAAGTAATTCAACTTGGAGGAGATGCGCAATCTCTAGGAGATGATTCGTACAAAGTTTCATCAAAAACTTTACATGTTTGATAGGTCAATGTGGAGAAATAGTGCAGCAGACTTTTCTGTGTTTCATCTTCTTCACAGATTTGTTAATCTTTTGATAGTTAGCAATTGATCCTCTAAATTAGTGGAGTGTTTGACTTACTCTTGGTATAGAGCTGCTCTAATCACAAGAGTAAGTTGTTCTTTTGGAGATTAACATTCTCCATCAGTGGTATCAGAGCAGGAGACATCAAATTGAGGAAAGGAGGATCCCGACTGCTGCAGATTCAAGAAATTCAACACTTGAAGGACTAAGAAGTGAAAGCTTGGAGTCAAAGCTTGAGGAGAAGACTATTTGACATCAAGAAAGGCAAAAGGAGTTCAATTCGAAGTAAAGGTACATACATTGTTTGTAAAGCTTGAAGATTTTAATACAGAGGTGGATACAAGATGGGAGAAAGCTTGCAGATTGATAAGCTAGATAGGGAGAACTATCCAGCATGGTCCATGAGGATGGAAGCACACCTCATGAGCAAAGATCTTATATCATTTATTACAGGAGATGAAGAAAAACCTGAGTTTGCAGATCCAAGTATTCCTACTAGGGAAGAGCTTGCAATGTTGAAGACTTGGATGAGAAAGGATGCTCAAGCAAGGAGTATCATCTACATGGCTGTAAATGATTACCTTCTACCTCACATCAGAGGTTTGGAAAGTGCTACAGATGTTTGGAATGCCTTGGAAGAGCATTTCCAAAATACTACTAAGTCAAGGAAGTCCTCACTATGGGCTGAGTTCACAACCTTCAAGAAGAAGTGCTCACAATCAATTTCAGATTATGTGGCAAGGATGAAAGATATTGCAGATAGCTTGGGAGCAGTGGATGAAGACATTGAAGAGGAAAAGTTGGTAAGACAAATACTTACAGGTTTGAGAGGAGATGAGAAGTGGAAGCCTTTTATATTGTCCATAGAATTGTCACTTGATCACTTTACTCCTGATCTTAATCAATTGCTAGGACACATGCTAACCTTTGAGCAGGATCTTAAAGGAGACAATGATAGAAGTACAAGTCAAGCTATGTACTCTAAGGACAAGAAAAAGAATGGCAAGGGAAAGCAATCAAATGATGATGAAGGGAATTCAAATCAAGCTAATTTCACAAAAGGGAAGACAAATTTCAGAGGTAAAGGAAGAGGAGGTAAGAATAAAGATAATGCTAAAGCTTGTTGGATTTGTGGCAGAACAAATCATTTGGCAAATGATTGTTGGTATAACAATCAAAATGGTGGAAGCAATAATCAGAATTATAGTCAAAGAGGTAGAGGAGGCAGAAACCAAAGAGGCAATTTCAGAGGAAGAGGAGGTAGGACATCATATGGTAGAGGAGGTGGAAGAAACTTCCAATCTCAGTCCTACAACAATAATTATTACAATTATGCATCAGATCAGAAGGATGACATGACTCTTATCTTGAATGCAACTCATGAATCAATGGGAGAAGATCAAAGAGTGTTTTATATTGACTCAGGGTGTAGCAACCATCTGAGTGGGAATCTATCCTTGATGACTGATATGGAAGCAAGGGTGAATGGACATACAGTTCAGACAGGTGACAATACCAAACATAAAGTGGAGAGCATTGGATCAGTAAAGACAAAGAGTGGAAGTACACTTCTGAGCAAGGTACTTTATGTTCCTACTATTCCTAAAAATCTGATAAGTGTAGGGCAAATTGTGGAGAAAGGATATGAGGTAAGATTCACAAATGATGGTGTTTATGTACAAGATCCAAATCAGGGATATAGAAATATAATTGCAGGTAAAAAGGAAGGAAGATTGTTTGCTCTCAAAGTCCAAGGTAATGTGGGACATGCATTATTTACCTATGGAGGTCAAAAGGTGTCTGAATTAGACCTATGGCATAAAAGGCTAGGTCATTTCAATGAGAGAGCTATAAAGGAGATGTCAAAGAATCAGATAGTGCTTGGATTGCCAAACATTGAAGGGCAACATATGGTGTACAAGTGTGAAGCTTGTCAATTAGGTAAAGCACATAAGAGTTCTTACAACAAATCAGGGTACAAGTATTCAAATAAGCTTGAATTGGTTCATACAGATGTATGGGGTCCCTCAAGGGACTATAGCATAAATGGATCCAGATATTATGTGTTGTTTGTTGATGATGCAACCAGGTGGATTACTTTGTATGTAATCAAGGACAAATCAGAAGTCTTCAAGACATTCAAACACTTTCATGCTTATGCAGAAAGGATCACAGGGCAAAAGCTCAAGAGGTTAAGATCAGATGGAGGGGGAGAGTATTTCTCTAAAGAGTTTGATGATTATTTGTGGAATGCAGGTATCAAAAGAGAAGTAACTTGCAGGTACTCCCCTCAACAGAATGGAGTAGCAGAAAGGAGGAATAGGACTCTTGTAGAGTTTGCAAGAGCCATGATGAAGGAAAAGAATTGTCCAAATTACTTATGGGCAGAAGCCATTAACACTGCAACATACCTTGTGAATAGGTTGCCTTGCAAAGCTTTGGATGGAGGAAGCCCTTATGAAGCATGGTGGGGTAAGAAGCCTAGTCTTGATCATTGTAAAGTATTTGGATGTATTGCATATGCTTATGTTCCTTCACAATTAAGACATAAGCTAGAACCAAAAGCAGAGAAGTATGTGTTTATTGGATATGATGATAGACAGATGGGTTACAGGTTGTGGAGTCCATCCACAAAGCAATTTCTTGTTACTAAAGATGTGACATTTGATGAGCAAAACATGTGGTATACAGGATCACCAAATGAGTTTGCAGGTGTTGAAGAGATACAAAGAAAAGGAAAGGCAAAGGTAAAAGTATGTGAAGAAATTGTTGATGAAGTTGACTCTAGAAGTAGAGTGCAGGATCATGTAGAAGAAGGGCCAAGATTTGATCCAGAATCAAATGAGGCTGAAACTTCAAGAAGTGCAGAAATCAGAAGATCTACAAGGGAAAGGAAAGAACCTATAAGGTATAGTTATTATACATCTTTCCTAACAACAAAAGATTATGCTTACATTGTGAAAACAGAAGAAGATCCAACCACTTATGAAGAAGCCAAAGGTAAACAGAATTGGGAGAAGGCAATGCAGGAAGAGTATGATGCTCTACTTGAAAATGAAACTTGGGAACTAGTACCAAGACCAAAGAATCAGAAGGTCATTGGATGTAAGTGGGTATATAAAACAAAGAGGTTTGCAGATGGTAAAGTGTCTAGATATAAGGCTAGACTTGTGGTCAAAGGTTATGCCCAAACTTATGGGGTAGATTATGATGAAACCTTTAGTCCTGTTGCTAAGATGTCTACAATTAGGACATTGATTGCTATTGCTGCTTGCAAGGGATGGAAATTATCACAATTGGATGTGAAAAATGCATTTCTAAATGGATACATTGCAGATGAAGTATATATGGAGCAACCAGAAGGCTTCATGGAATCAATTGGATCAGATTATGTGTGTAAGCTCAAGAGAGCTTTATATGGGTTGAAGCAAGCCCCAAGAGCTTGGAATTACAGATTGGTCAAGTTCTTGAATGAATGTGGATTTCAAGCATCAAAGGCAGATAGTAGCTTGCTAGTGAAGGCAAGTGAAAATGGATACATTTACATGTGCATTTATGTTGATGATATTATTGTTACAGGAACAGATGCACAAGGAATCAATGAACTCAAAAGACAAATAGAGAAGGAGTTTAAGATAAGTGATTTGGGAAACTTATCTTATTTTCTAGGAATGCGGATTGTGTATACTCAACATGGAGTATATGTTTCACAAGAGAGATATTTGAAGAATCTTCTGGTCAAGTTTAACATGGAAGATTGCAAGACCTCAACCACACCATTGGAGGTAAATCATAAATTAAGCAGGTATGGAGGTGAAGAGTTCAATGATATGAAGAAATATCAGAGTTTGGTAGGTAGTTTAATCTATGCTACCTTGACAAGGCCAGATCTATCATATGCAGTAGGTGTGTTGTCACAATTTATGCATTGTCCAAAGAAGACTCATTGGATTGCAGCCCAAAGGGTACTCAGATATATCAAAGGAACCCTAAGTGAAGGTTTGTATTATGGTTTCACTTCTGACACAAGAATCAAAGTGTTTAGTGATGCAGATTGGGCAGGTGACTCAGATGATAGAAGGTCTACTCATGGGTATCTTTGTTATGTTGGAGATAAGCTAGTTTCTTGGTGTTCAAAGAAGCAACATACAGTTGCTTTATCATCCACAGAAGCTGAGTATAAGGGAATGGTAGAAGCTGCAAAGGAAGTGATATGGTTGAAGACCTTGATGAAAAGTTTTGAGATTGATCATAGTACTCCAATAATTTTTGGAGACAATATGAGTTCTTTGTATTTGGCAGCTAACCCTGTTTTTCATGCCAGGACTAAGCATATAGAGATTCAGTATCATTTCTTGAGAGAAAAGGTACTAGATAAAGAGATTGAAGTGATGTACACTCCAACAAAAGAACAAGCGGCAGATATGATGACAAAGAGCTTGGATGGACCTAAGTTACAAAGGTTCAAAGACATGGCAAGTATAAGGAAGACAGAGAAAACCTCAATTGATGATTGAGGGGGAGTTGTTGGTGCAGACCAATCACCAATTGAAGGCTTGGAAGATCAAATGATGAAGGAAGAATCAATTCCTAAAGTGTGGAAGAAGATTACATTCAGAGGATAAGAGAAGTGTACACATATGTACATTAGAATAGTCATAGCTGACTTAGATCTTTTGTTCAGTAAGAATCATGTACAAATTTATCTATAAATACTTGAGAAAAGTCGGGGCAAGTATGAGAGCATATGTGACAATAGTTAGAAGTCGAGATTGAGGAAGGTAGAAGTCATGAGATAGAAGAAAAGTTAGTTGAGTTAGCTCTCATCACTCAACTGTATTTCTTTTGAGTAAATGAAAATATTTGCGCCCGATGTTTCTGCGTGTTCTCCTTCTACAGTAGATCAATTGTGAAATGCTTTTGTACAAGTCTAAGTTGGAAGTTGCTTGACCTCTGTACAAAGTTTTAGCTTCCAATTGTAATCAGGCTGAGTGAATTAAGTGTAGGACTATTCATATGTGAAGTATGTTCACTGGTTCCTAAAACAGGTGCAGATTTCGAACTTAATGTTTTGGTCATTTCTCCCAGCACAGTTTAAAGTTTTACATGAGTGAGAGCTTAATCTTTAAGTTGAAAGATAAGCTACTCATGGCTAGAAGCATTTTGGAAAACGGGTTCTATTCAAGGAGAACCAAGTCTTAAAAGTTGCAGGTGTAAAATCGACTGTTCTGAATGACAGTTTCTAATATAGGTAACTTGTGAAGTTAATTTCTCAAGTTATACTAAAGCTTTTGAAGTAATTCAACTTGGAGGAGATGCGCAATCTCTAGGAGATGATTCGTACAAAGTTTCATCAGAAACTTTACATGTTTGATAGGTCAATGTGGAGAAATAGTGCAGCAGACTTTTCTGTGTTTCATCTTCTTCACAGATTTGTTAATCTTTTGATAGTTAGCAATTGATCCTCTAAATTAGTGGAGTGTTTGACTTACTCTTGGTATAGAGGTGCTCTAATCACAAGAGTAAGTTGTTCTTTTGGAGATTAACATTCTCCATCAGGAACATTGAGAATCTTGGTATACGTAAAATGGTTGCAAACTCTGAGTGAGTGCCCTTAAGAATGCATAGATTTGGAAGACAACTTAGCTGAGGATCTCAAAATCACACAAGATCCTACCAAAACAGAGAATATAAGGAGCAATGAGACTTCTAGTTCGAGTTATGTGGAGGAAGTGGCAGAGTTAGTGGCCATCAAATTAGGGGTACAAGGACAAAGGAACTACCGAAACTCTTCCTTGAGAGTGCCAATGTTAGGAAGTTGCACACGTTGTGGTGGAGATCATCCATCTCATGTCTGCACGAGAGAAGGATTAGGATTATCACAAACTTACCCTTACAATAGACACCCAACTCAAGAGCCTAACATGTACTCTTATAGTGAGAAGAAGTATCCCAACCACAACACCGAAAACTATCCAATGAGTAGATAGCCATGACCATTTCCATTTCTACCACCCCAATGTAGACCATACGAGTACCCTTCTAGAGAACAAGGCAGAGAAGTTCCTAGGTATAACCCATGTCCACGACCATGAGGAGCAACTAGATCGTATGAGCATGGAGGATATAGCCTACCTCAACCTATACCAGGACAACAACCACCCCACACACTAGCTCCGATACAAGGGCAGAACATCACAATACAAGTCATTTGTCTTGAGTGTGGGAAAGAACAACTCCTAAGAGATTGTCCCGGACATCCTTCACATGCACCAAAGGTTACACCCATTAATGAGTATGAACATCCAAGCTACCCTCCGACCCCTCCTGACCAACCACAAGCACAGGTTGTCTCCAGCTCAGATGAAGATAGGACAGTGACTGATGATGATGATGGCAATGATGAAGCTAGTAAAGATAGCCATGATTCTCAAGAGGATGTGCAGAATGAAGAACAAGAGGAGCAACAACATTTGGAAGACCAAGGTGATACTAGTACTCATGAAGAAGACACGTTCGAAGCCACCGCCTATACTTTGGCAATCCAGAAATTATACCGCAATATGCAAGCAGTATGGACATGCAGATAATTATGGGAGGAATAGAGTCAAGCAATTCTCGAGCAAGAACTCATTAGTGGAGGTTTGAAGAATCGTTCATTCAAGGTTTTAAAGAATTAGTCAAATCAGTGGGAACCGCTGAAGCACTCCATTATTTGAAGAGGAAGCCACTACCAAAGTTTGACATGTGATGCATCCTTTAATGTCCAAGCAAAGTCAGTACATCGGTGTATCCACATATGCACAATCTTTGCATCAAGCAAAAGAAGCTTGATTCATTCTTAAAACCACAACAAAAACCTAGTGAGAAGAAGGGACCATCATCATTGATTCCTTGCCTCACCCTTCAACTTTAATATCCCTAACCATAGTCGAAACTCCCACCACTTCATCTACTCTTCCTTCACCTCCCATACACTCGATTTCTCAAGTACACCTAGTCTCCTCGATAGTCGACAGTCATAGCAAGTACCATTGCAGAAGTCATAATCACCTCAACACCCCGAAGTCCTCTTGCAACCATTCCACCTAACCTTCCCCTAGAGCTCCCATCATTCCAACCAATCCATTTCTCACTCCATTCTTTCTTTCTTTTCCCTTCCCTCCAAGGCCTATGTTCCCATTCCCACCTCCAATGACCTTCTCACCAGTCTCACCTCCCCCCCCCCCCCACCATATTCCCTTAATCCTCCCCTCTTCACCAAGCAATCCATGAGACTCAATCTATAATTTATTCATCCACCTTTGTAAATGTTGAAGATAAATGTACAAGCTCATTTTCATATGAGCCATGCTTGGATAAATTTACCAAATATAAAGATAAAGAAAAAGTGGAGAAAAAAATCAAAAAATAATAAAAGAAAAAGTCTAGTCAAAATTCATGATGAGTAAGAGATACAATATCTTGCCTTGTAGTTAGTAGCATGTAGTGGAGAAACTGGTGAGTTAGGAAGAAGGCACAAACTTCTTCACATGCTCATTGGTTATAAAAGTGAAGTGGGAGCACATTCAAAACAAGGAGAGAAAGAGGCAAGAGCTCCCAATAGTCGGATCTAGCCATTTTGTCATTTTGGTTTTCCCTTAGACTCCTTCCAGCCACACGTTAGTTTGTACACAGCTCTATTGCAGAGCTCATATCTCAGTGCATATGTAACCATTTTGTGCGTTTAAACATTCATTGGAAAGCTTATTTTGTGTACTTTATGCATATCAAATATCTCTTTGAAACAATATGTAGTTTGTGAGATATCAGTGAAAGAGTGAAGTCTAGTTTTTTAGTATACCTGTGTAGATAGGTAGTCTATTTTGGTTGGTTTAGTTTCTTGACCAAACCATATCCACATTGCGTGATTTTTTTCTTGTTGGAAATCCCTTGGCATCTAAATTTGCTGTCTCAAATATCTTATTCAGATCATTCATATTCTGTGAGATATCTTTCAGAGAGTAAAGTCTAATTTTATAGTGTACTTATGTGTGCAGGTGGTCTATCTTGATGAGTTGAGTTTCCTAATCAAAACTCATCCAAATTACTTGATTTTTAGCTTCTTGGAACGCTATTTGTGTCTACTTTCTTTGTACCAAATATCTTTGTCAAAGGATATATATTCACAGAGCTATCAGTTCGAGAGTGAAGCTCAGTTCTTCAGCATACCTGTGTGGATAGGTAGTTTATCTTTCATAGTTGTGTTTCCTAATCAAAACTTGTCCAAATTAAGTTATTTATAGCTTGTTAGAAAGCTCTCTTTCTATACTTTGATTGACTAAATTATCAAGTCCATTTGAGTTTTGTGTTGAGAGCAGCAAGCTGTCTAAGGTGCAGATGTTTGTCCAAGTGCTGGACATACAAGGGTTCACTACACACTTTCGTTGCGCATAGGAGAACTCATTCTCCACAGTTGGTATGAGAGCAAACTTGGTGCTGAAGCTTTATCATCAGAGCTGGAGTTGAAGCAAAGCAAAAGAGGAGCTACAAAACAAGAGGGAGCTTCATAAACGCAAGAGCAAAGGACTATAAGTATTTAAGGTAACTCTCAAAGTCTTTGATACTCTTCAATGGCTGACTTCGGTCAACAAGTAGAGAAGTTGTATAAGGATAACTATCCCGTGTGGAGGTTTAGAATGACCAACTACCTAATGGGCAAAGGCTTATGGGGTATTGTGAGCGACGATGATGCTCAACCTGAAATCAATCAAGTTATGGCCACCGAAGTCCAAAGGAGGCAAGCAAAAGAATGGGAAGAGAGGAATAGGAGAGTCATGTTCCTCATTTTGCAAGTCATTACTAATGCCATGGTAGGTCATATTCAACATCTAGAGAAAGCTAAGGATGCTTGGGAAGCTCTTGAAAGGATGTATTCAACAAATACCAAAGCTAGGAAACTTCAACTCAAGAATGAGTTGAACACAATCAAGAAAAGTTCGAGTCAATCCATAGCTGAATATACTTTGAAGATTAAGGAGCTAAGCGATGCTTTAGCTTCTATTGGCACAACGGTTGAAGACGAAGATCTTGTTGTGTTATACTCTCAATGGCTTGAGAGAAGATGAAAGATGGAAGCCTTTTAAAACTTCCATTAACTTGAAAGATGCATATCCACGTTTTGAACAACTAATCCCTCATCTTGTCACAGAAGAGCTTAGCTTTGGTGGTCCCAAAGGAAAGGACAGCCACAACCAAATGTTATATGCAGGTCGAGGTAAAAGAAGAAAACTCAAGAGGAGGCTCAAGAGGAAGAGAAAGAGGTCACAACCACTCCAACTACAATCAAAACAACTCGGAAGACAACAAGGATGCATCAAATGCCAACGCACAAGGAAGAGGTCGAGGTAAAAGTAGAGGAAGAGGCCGAAGCTCCTACAATTCTCATAAAGGTATAACATGCTATCATTGTGGTAAAGTAGGACACTATGCTAGTGATTGTTGGCTGAAGAATGGAAGACCAAATGGAGGCAATCAAAGAACCAAAGCAACTATGCAAGCACCTCAAGTGAAGGAAGCAAGGACACACTACTTGCAATGACACATGAGTATAGAAGCTCTTGTGAAGATGACAAAAAATGGTGCATTGATTTAGGTTGTAGTAACCATATGTCATGCCAAGGAAGTTGTTCACTAATCTACAGGTACCAAGTGGAAAAGGATGTGTTGAAACAGGTGATGGATACTCAACACATGATTGAACACAATTGGAGATATAAGGCTTGGAGATACACGTAGAGCAAAGGTACTATCTAGTGTTCTTCATGTTCCTACAATTTCAAAGAACTTGATTTCAGTAGGACAAATGGTAGAGAAGGGTTATCATGTCCATATTCATTGAGAATGGGTGCTTCATAAAGAATCAAAAGGAAGGCTTCAAGGTCATTGCTCGAGGTAGAAGAGAAGGAAGGATGTTCACCTTGGACGTCCAACATCCACATGGAAAGGTCATGTACATTCAATGTGGGAACAAGAAGATTTTAGAGCTGGACTTATGGCACAAAAGAATAGGACACATCAACATTCCAAAGCTGAAGACATGAGCAAACATGAAGTGGTAAGAGGTCTTCCAAAATTTAATAGCATTGGACTACATGAGCTTTGTGAACTTGTCAATTAGGAAAGCAAACGAGGTGGCCATTCAAGAGAAGCAATTATGTGGCTCCAAATGTCTTGGACTTGATACATACGGATGTATGGGGACCAACCCAAGAGGCATCAATGGCTGGTAATAGATTTTTTGTTACCTTCATTGATGATCACTCAAGAAAGGTATGGCTGTTTTGTATGAAGCAAAAATCAGAGGTGTTTTCTATACTCAAAAGATTCAAAGTTGAAGTTGAAAAGGAAACAGGAAGGTCTATCAAAACCTTAAGGTCTGATGGTGGAGGAGAACACTTCTCCAAAGAATTTTCAAATTTTCTACAAGAGAATGGGATCAAAAGGCAATTCACTTGTAGGTATACACCACAACAAAATGGAGTAGCTGAGAGGAAAAATAGGAAAATTGCTGAAATTGCAAGATGCATGCTCAACAAGATGAAGGTACCATTGTACTATTGGGCTGAAGCTACCACAACCGCCATTTACTTGATGAATAGGTGCACAATATCAGGAATACACCACTTGACTCCAGAAGAGGTATATTCCGATAAGAAACCTGATCTTACACACCTCAAAGTGTTTGGATGTGTTTGCTTTGTTCACATTCCACAAGAAGTTAGAACAAAGATGGAACCAAGGTCAGAAAAATGCATTTTCATCGGCTACTCAATGGAGCAAAAAGGATACAAGTGCTACAACCCTAGAACAAAGGAATTAAGAGTCTCACGAGATGTGGTCTTTGATGAACTAAGACCATGGTATGAAGATAAAGGAAAGGAAAAGATTCTTGAAGAAGATTGTGATGATTATGCAGGAACAAATCAAAGAGAAGTTCAACAATCAAGCACAAAGGCTTCAGGTCGAGAGGCATCTACATCAAATGAAGAATGTTCAACATGGAGGGGAGCCATTCTTTGTCTCCAAATTCAGCTCATAGTAAAGCCGAAGAAGCAAGTGGTACTCCAAACAATGAGGTAGATGCAAGTGAAGAAGAATATGAAGAGGTAATCACTCCGATGGTAAAGCTAAATAGGTTAAAGAAGCAACTCTCTAAAGGCAATGAAACAAGATCTTCAAGGACAAGGTATCCAACTCAAAGGTTTAGTTATGATAGTTTTTATGGCGACACATTTTGCATACATGATGCAGGTTATCAAAGACAAAGAGCCTTAGACATATGAAGAAGCTTGCACACAAAAGGAATGGCAGCAAGCTATGAAAGAGGAGATCAAAGCTCTCAAAGATAATCACACATGGAGCTAGTGCCAAAGAAAGAAGGTATGAAGATTGTTCCAAACAAATGGGTGTTTAAAGTAAAGAGGAATGTTGATGGTTCACTAGCTAGATATAAAGCTAGATTAGTTGCCAAAGGATTTAAACAAACACAAGGATAGATTATGATGAAGTTTTCAACCCCATTGCAAAGATGGGAATTATCAGAACCCTAATAGCAATTGGTGCTTCAAGGAGATGGCCATTATATCAACTCGACATCAAAAATGCCTTTCTCAATGGAGAACTACAAGAAGAGGTATACATGAGTCAACCGGTTGGATTTGAAGATGAAAACCATCCAGATTTTGTTTGTAGGTTGAAGAAGGCACTTTATGGCTTGAAGCAAGCACCAAGAGCATGGAATCAGAGATTGGTAGAGTATCTAACTAAGTGTGGATACAACCCAAGTAGTGCAGATCCTTCGTTGTACATGAAGAAGGAAGAAAATAGAGAGGTATATTTGCATATACGTTGATGACCTCATCATAACAGGAAATGATGTTACATGGATTAAAGATATCAAAAGAAAGCTTGGTAAGGAGTTTAAAATTTCAGATCTTGGAGAGCTGAAATATTTTTTAGGAATTGAAGTTGTTTATAGAAAGAGTGGCATCTACTTGATGCAAAGGAAGTACTTGTTGGATGTTCTTTTCAGATTTGGAATGAGTGAATGCAAACCACTCACTCAGCCCATGGACACAAATACAAAGATTTGTTCAAATGATGGAGAACCATTGGAAGATGTAACGACATACAGAAGCATTGTAGGATCATTGATCTATGCAAACATTACAAGACCTGATTTGTCTTATGTTGTTGGTGTACTTTCTCAGTTTATGCAAGCCCCGACAAGTGAACACTTAAATTCAGCGAAGAGAGTGTTGAGATACATAAAGCATACAGTTAATCATGCTTTATTTTACAAGTTTGATGAAGAATTGCAGGTCAAAGGCTTTAGTGATGCTGATTGGGCAGGCTCAAAGGAAGATAGAAGATCAACCTCAGGTTATGTGTAATTGATAGGAAGCAAACCTATCACATGGAGCTCAAAGAAACAACCTACTGTTGCACTTTCATCTATGGAGGCTGAATATAGAGGATTAGCTTTTGCCATATGTGAAGCAATGTGGATTAAAAAGCTTTTGGCTGATCTTGGAGTGCAAGTTGGAACCATCCCTATATACGGTGATAACATGTCAAGTATTTACTTGGCAAGCAATCCTATGTTTCATGCAAGGAGCAAGCACATAGACGTCCACTACCACTATGTAAGGGAGAAGGTGCTGAGCAAAGATGTGGAGGTGAAGTTCATCAGAACCAAAGAGCAGGTTGCAATATATTTACAAAGTTCTTGGACGCTTCTAAACTCAAAGGTTTCAAGGATGCGATAAAATTGAAGGACATGGATGAAGATAACTCCCAAATGAGCTTGAGGGGGAGTGTTGAAGATAAATGTACAAGCTCATTTTCATATGAGCCATGCTTGGATAAATTTACCAAATATAAAGATAAAGAAAGTGCAGAAAAAAATGAAAAAATAATAAAAGAAAAAGTCTAGTCAAAATTCATGATGAGTAAGAGATACAATATCTTGCCTTGTAGTTAGTAGCATGTAGTTGAGAAAGTGGTGAGTTAAGAAGAAGGCACAAACTTCTTCACATGCTCATGGTTATAAAAGAGAAGTGGGAGCACATTCAAAACAAGGAGAGAAAGAGGCAAGAGCTCCCAATAGTCGGATCTAGCCATTTTGTCATTTTGGTTTTCCCTTAGACTCCTTCCAGTCGCACGTCAGTTTGTACACAGCTCTGTTGCCGAGCTCATATCTTATAACTAGTTTGTGCATTTAAACATCCATTGGAAAGCTTATCTTGTGTAATTTATGCATATCAAATATCTCTTTGAAAGCTTATGTAGTTTGTGAGATATCAATGAAAGTGTGAAGTCCAGTTTTTAAGTATACCCGTGTAGATAGGTAGTCTCGTTTGGTCGGTTCAGTTTCCCAACCAAAACATATCCAAATTGCATGATTTTTGTCTTGTTGGAAAGCCCTTGGCATCTACTTTTACTGTTTCAAATATCTCATTCAGATAATTCATATTCTGTGAGATATTATTTAGAGAGTAAAATCTAGTTTTACAGTGTACTTATGTGTGCAGGTGGTCTATCTTGATGAGTTGAGTTTCCTGATCAAAACTCATCCAAATTACTTGATTTTGTAGCTTGTTGGAAAGCTATTTGTCTACTTTATCTGTACCAAATATTTTTCTCAAAGGATATATATTCAGAGAGCTACCAGTCCGAGAGTGAAGCTCAGTTCTTCAGTATACCTGTGTGGACAGGTAGTTCATCTTTGATAATGTTTCCTAATCAAAACTTGTCCAAATTAAGTTATTTATAGCTTGTTAGAAAGCTCTCTTTGTCTACTTTGATTGACTAAAGTATCAAGTCCATTTGAGTTTTGTGTTGAGAGCAGCAAGCTATCTAAGGTGCAGATGTTTGTCCAAGTGTTGGACATACAAGGGTTCACTACACACTTCCGTTGCGCATAGGAGAACTCATTCTCCACAGTAAATCTCTCACGCACCCACTATCACACCACTCTTCACTGTCACTGCACTCGACACCACGTCCAGTAATATGGACATTTCACCACCCACTGCACCCCCATTCACATCATCTATTTCCCCACCACATTTAAGTATATCGCACGTATCCACGCTCACCACTGCATCCACCTTCCCATTCCCCTTTCCCCTTCCCCTTGCATCAACACCCACACCCACAACATCTTCACTCACCCCACCATTGATATTGTCACCCATGATCGACACTACATTTCGACAAATGTTTTCTTGTATGACCCAGGTTAGAGA